>SJYC01051349.1:0-20180 GCA_006408675.1 Madoqua kirkii | reverse complement strand
ACCTGCTGCAACCCCTCAGGAGGGCGACAGGAAGAGCAGCTCTGTCTGCAGGTAGCACAGGGGCTACCTGGGCCCCACACGCACCAGGCAGGGAGTAAGGCACCGCTGTGTCCGGTAGGTGTGGCCCTTCTCAGGGGGCAGTCCTTGCATTAGTCCATGGGGGTTCGAAGAGACTGTGCTTCCTGTTTACTGTGGTGCCGCCTACTTCCTGAGAAAGTGGCTTGTGGAGAAGGGATGTGCATATATGCCAGTGTACAAAATAGAACAGTGAGAGCTAAGCAGGGCCGTGGTGGGGGTGGGGGAAGAGACTCATCTGTTTTGAAGGCTTTTTTTGGATTAATTACTGCTTCAGGAAACATATTGGGAAGGCTCCCTGTAAGTATTATATGAAATTAATTATATTCTTTATTAATTGTCCTTTATAATTGTAGGAAATATACTATAAGAAAGACGCAGAAGAGTTTTAATGACTTTTCTGCCTTAAAATTACCTTGGTGTCTCATTACAACCTTTAAGAAGCTCCTGATGTGTTTTGGGGGAGCAGGGTAGTGTCCAGGGAAACTGGCAGAGCTGCCCCCTTGAGCCGGCTGAGGAGGGCAGGGCAGGCCACCTTACCACGCCCGAGGCCGGCCCACTCACACCAGCTCTGGCACAGGGTGGTTTTTTTAAAAAGTGTCAGGAAAGAGTCCTCGGCGTGTAATGGTAGCCAGATTGTGTTTTTCTTGGGGAAAAAACTGATGGGTTAAACTTTCTCACTGAGAATGGTTTTCTTTGAGCAGTTAGTTCCAGAGTGAAGAGGGGCAAGGGTAACGGGCTGGCAGAGTGAGTAATGCGGTTTTGCCCTTGTGAGCACCAACCTTCGTGCCTTCTGAGTTGAGATGTGTGCACATGCTGAAGACTTGATGTGCATGTGGACTTGAGTCAGAAGAGTTACGGTTTGCAGGACGCTGGGTGGAGATTTCTTCTCCTGGGTTCAGTCCGCCGCGGGCCGGACCCCTCGGCCTCTGCCCGGGACTCGGAGACGCGCGCGCGCTCTGCACGAGCAGCTCCCCCGTCTCTTGTGGCCCCTGTGGCGGTGACGCTTCTCCAATCCGTTCTTGTAGGTGTTCTAGGCGACTTCCATTTTCAGGCTCTCAGGATTTACACACGGGAAAAGAGGCTGCTCCACGGCTACTACATGTATGAAGTGACAGTGCAGCGTGCTGGCGGTATGTCCAGAGCAGGGCTGTGGGGCTGAGGGCGTGCTGCCTCAGCAGGCGGCAGCCACACCAGCCCTGTCTCGCTGTCCATTCAGAGGAGTGCGTTAGTTCTTGTCTTAATTTTCCACACAACCAACTTTTTTCCTTTCCCATTTTACAAAAGAATGTAGCTCAAGCTCTGTTAAAGACATTCTGAGGTTCACTTTGCATTTATCGGAATGTGACACCCCGTGTCTGACTTCACTGCCCAGATGGAAGCGGAGGGGCCTGGAAGTGGAGCTGGTGGGAAGGGCGGAGTCCCGTGCCCGCGGCCGTGCTCGTTGAGAGGCCTGCCCTCTGTGGGCAGAGGCCATGGGCCCCCGGAGCCAGGGGCCTGGCTTTCAGACAGAGGGGTGCCGGTGGGGCTGTGGGCTGAGCTGACGTGCCCCTAGCCTTCGGAGAACCTCCTTGGGAAACATTCACGTGTAGGGATCATGTTACTTTATTTACGGTGATCCCTTCCTTGGTGTACCATTAAAGGATGGCGTCAGTAAAATGAGCTTCTCAGATGGAAGAGCCACTGAGCCCTAGAACCCCGGCGGGAGCCCCCATGTGCGGAGGCATTTCTGTGACCCAGCTCGGAAGCCGGGAGCGTCCCTGGGAGCATGTTCACGCTGGCCCCTCGTGTCCGGCCGGTGCTGGGGTGATGGGAGAGGAAGGGTCGAGCCAGGCAGGCCCGTCGAGCGCCCAGCGCCGCACTGGAGGGTAGTGAGCCGGTCGTTCTCCCCCCAGGGTTCGAGGAGGCGGCCAGCGAGGAGTTGGAGCCTGAAGAGGAGGTGGTGGCGGAGAGCCCGAGCGAGGAGGACAGTGAGGCGCTGGACGTGGTGTCCAGCGAGGAGCTCGACCTCTTTAGTGACGACGAGCCCAGCGAGGGCGCTAGCCTGGGCGGGGGCGAGCCCCCCAGTGAGGACTTGGAGTTCATCTCCAGTGAGGATGAGGCCAGCCCGGGGGACCCAGAGGAGCTCCTCGAGGAGTGTGAGGAGCTGCTCAGTGAGGACAGCGGGCCCGAGCCTGAGACCCTGCCTCTGCCCCGCGGACGGCCCGCTGAGCGGAACCTGTAGAATAAAGAGTTTCCACCACCCGCGTCTGACAGCTCCCTGCGGCCCCCAGGGCACCGGGGGCTCGGGAAGAGCGAGGCCGATGGCCTCCCGCTGCTCTGGCCGCCTCAGATGGCCGCTGGGCCTTCGCATGGGGTCTCCTTTGCACGGCTTATGTGGAGAGGGGCCTGCTTGTCTGCAGTGGGCCTGCCCGAGGGCAGGGTCGCAGGCCATCGCTGGGGCCCGTGCATCCCGCGGTGCGCACGTCGCCCGCTCAGCTTGGAGGTGGCGTGGTTTGGAAGCAGGCGCTGGTGAAGCTGAGCTGCTGAGAGAAGCCACCAGTGGGAGAGGGTGGCCTGTGGCTGTGGAGGCAGGGCGGTGTGGCGGCCCCTCCCAGGGGCCACTCCCTGTGGCTCGGGACTGCGGGCGGGCCCCCTGCTGAGCCCCTGTCCCCTTGGGAGGGGTGCTGGGCTGGCCTGGCCCGGCCCGGCCCGGCCCGGCCCGTCGTGGCTGGGACCTCTTGGGGATGGAGCTGCTGTTTCAGGACAGTTCTGTGCAGGTGGGTGCCGGACACATGGGCCTCGAGGTCCTTCCCCCTCTGTCCTCGACCGGGAGAGGAGAGGCTTCTGTGAAGGCTGCTCTCTGGGCTGTTTTCTGGGTTGCGAGAGCAGTGGCCGGGGCCCCAGGCTTTGCACGGTCTCCCTGGGAATCCATAGTTGGTTGTGAGACGTTAGTAGCTTTCCCGGCTCCGACATGGCGGAGCTTCCCGAGCCCATGCGGCAGTCCCCGCTGGACGCCTTCCTCCTGGCATGGCGCTCCCTGTGGCTGAGGGCGGTGGGCTGTCCTGGCCGCAGACACGGGCAGGTCGGCTCCCTCGCAGCTGCTTGGAGAGGGGGAGGGTTGCAGGGGCCCGGCCTCCGTCGCCACCGAAGTCGGGGGTCTGGACCCCTTGCGTGAGCTCGGCACCCTTGGCTTGGATGGCTGTTTGTAACTGCTAGGAAATAGTGTTCCAGCTAGGCCTGTGCCATAACCAGGAGGCACCAGGAGGCACGTTTGTAAGGAAGCTGTGCACACAGCTGGAAGCAGGATGTTCATCTGCCGAGTATTAATCCCAGTACCGGGCTTGCCGTGCACTGCCAGGCACCACCCCAACGCTGGGTCAGCCCTGGACAGGTGCCCCAAAGCCCTCCTCCCCGGGGTCCCAGCCGTGTGTCACCCATGGCTGTTTCTGAGTCACTTAGGTTTGTTTATTTCAGATACTTTTCAAATGTTATTTTCCACTTGTGAATATGTGAGAAGAAAACGTTACACACTTGGAGTTGTTGCGAAGGAGCGTTCTGGCCTTAGCTTGTGGCGTGGGGTTGGTGCAGGTGGGGTGGGCGCGTTGGAGTCTGCCTGCGGCCTGGCTTTTGAGTTTGCCGTGCCGCTCTTTCCTCAGGGTTGCTGTGCCTTAGCCCCGAGACTGGAATGGGGGCCTGTTTTTGTCTGACATGCTCAGGATGCTTGTTAGAGTTGGTGGTGGTCTCCTTTGCTCTGCAGTTGTGTGCGTGTGGCCTGGGGACTGGGTGGTGAGCTCTGTGAGGACAGGACCTGCGAGCCTTTGCTGAGCACCCTCGGCCCTTGGCTCTGCTCCTGGGGTCACTTACGGCTCTAAACGTCTTTTTGCTTAGCTTTCCCCTAAGTCTTCTTACGAGAATGTGCTCGTGTGGACACTTGGAACATGTTTGGTGTTGTCTTCACAGCATTCGGTTAACGTGGTTTTTGTCATATGTTTGACATTATTACTTAGGTGTTTGCAAGCATCACCTTAGTGGATTTGGCTTGGTGTTTCTGAGAAGAGCAGGACTGTGTAAGACTGCAGAGGAGTGTTTCTCCAGGACTCTTGGAACAGGGACCCCGAAGAGCTAAGTCTCAGTTAACGTAAGAGGCTGGCCACGGGCCTGTGTCCATGTGTCTGTATCCCATGATGCAGCGTTGTTGCGGGAAAGGACCTGGCTGAGCACGTGTGCACCGTGATCAGGGAGGCAGCTCTGACAGGCTTGTGAATTCTGCGGTTAGGGTGTCCCGAGAGACAGACCCAGCAGGGTGTTTGCCTCTCTCTCTGTCAGAAGTTCAGTGTGATCATGGGCTTGTTGGATTATGAGGACACTCACCTGCCAGATCTGCGGGCCAGTGCCCCAGTCTGACTCTGGAGGCCATCAGGCTGAAGAGCCAGCAGTGCTCCAGGTCAGAGGCCGGCGGCCGGGAGAAGGCTCTTCTGTTTGTGGGAAGCGTTGGCCTTGTGGTCTGTTTAGCCCTTGCGTGATGGGAGTGGCCCTTTCACACTGGGATGCCAGTCTGCTCCACACGGCTGGCTGATGCACACATTCCTCTCACCCGAGATCACCTTCGAGGCGGCCCCTTCACTGGACACAGAATTTGCCACTTCTTGACATCTCCTTCAACGATAATTTATTTCCAGCAGACCATAGCAAGGTAGTAATTGAGCCAAACTTGATGAGGAACGTGTGTGTCATGGAGAACACGCTGACTTTCCCACGTAGGAGGTGAGGTCTGGGCGCCAGCCTCTGCTGGAGGGCCCTGCTGAGACTCTGACACAGAGCTGCCTTGGCTGTGCTGTGGCGGGGTGTAAGCAGGTAGGGAGACACAGCTGTGTGAGGGGCATGAGCACGTGCACAGTGGGGCCAGAACGCAGCGGCGGGCCGTGGCTCCGGGCCTCTGCCCTCTGCCCACAGCAGCACCTTGGCTGGCGGGGCATTTCTGGGTGCCATGTGGAGTGACATCGAACACAGCCTTGGCAGCATGTTCGGTTACGTTATGTCTGATTCAGATTTACTTACAAGATAAATGCAGTTTTTACCCCTTTTACCCTCAAAAATAATAACCATACAGACTGAACATAAGAATTTGGAAAACAAGTGAGGTCAAAGGACAGAGCGGGGAACCGGCCTCTGTCTTGCTGCCAGTTGGAAGCCCACTGTGGATGCTTTTCAGACGTTAGACTTGTGACGTGTGCTTTCGAAAGCTTGCACCTGATGACCCTTCAGTAACCTTCACTTAACATGCTCTCCATTTCTATACTGGAAAATTATGTAATTGGGGAATTTTCATTTTTCACTATAAAAGCTTGGAGGCCCTTTAGTAAGTTATTTCCATGTTTAATGAATTGATGTCCATGAAGTAGATTGAATCGCTGGATGAGAGGGTCTATTAATTATTTTTTTTTTAAACAGAAAGTTTATTTAAACGGAGGATGCGTGACTTGAAGGGAAAACTATCTAGGATTCGTTTCTTTTAGAGTAATTTATCTCTACTTAAAGACAGATTACCCTACATGTAACAGCTACATACAAAAAAGTTATAAAATTGTCCTTGGTTTTATACTGATAAATGAAAACCGTTAAAATTCTCCAATCGAACAAGGTATCCAAGAATTTTTATGTTGTTCTTTTTTTTGTTAAACAGTGAGAGCAAAATAACTTACTGGAATATAAAGATAAGAGCTGATGAGGAGCATGCCACTAATGGAGAAAAGGGGGTATTTTCACAGAATCAGTATTTCTCCCTACCCCATCTCCATTTGATGTCAGTCAAAACATACCATTGGCCATTCAGTTAGAAAAATGCAGGATGCTTGTGCATGTCCGCGTGCTGCTTTACGTACAATCAAGGAGTGGGGGAGGGGAAAATGAAAGACTAGAGAAACTTTACTGTGGTAGGCAGGATGCGGTGGAACCGAATTGCGGTTTTCTGATTGAGAACGTCTTCTTGGTCTGGAGGAACAGAATTCTGGGGTAAAGTACAGGTTCCCTTTTTAGTGGCACCTCCTGTCTGCTGCTGGAGTACATCAGGTGTATCTTCATCTTCCATCTCCAGCCATGCAGGTGTGTGTTTCGCTGATCGGCTGCCCGTCGAATCGGACTCGGATCTGCCTCATTGACACCCAGGCTGTCATTAGTTTACTGAGTGCCGTGTGCCTCTTAAACCGCACCGCAGAACCATCCTGCCCCGCCACCTTCAAATCAACATGATCGTTGTTCTCAGTCTTGACTCCTTCCTTGGGTTTTTTGTCTGCCATGGCGAGCGCTGGAGTCTCCTCAGCTGCCGCTTCACCAAAGAGGTAGCAGGTCCACACGGGCCGAGCACACCAGCAGCACCAGGAGCGGCAGGAGGAGGCGGCAGCGGTGGAGGAGGAGGAGAGCTGTTAATTAACTGTTGTGTTGAGCTTGGAGCCTAAAGGTTGTGAAAGCTTATGAACTGCTCAGTCACATCCAATTCTTTTGTGACCCCATGAATTGTAGTCCACCAGGCTCCTCTGTGCAAAGAATACTGGAATGGGCTTCCATTTTCTCCTCCAGAGGATCTTCCCGACCCAGGGATCACACCCACGTCTCCTGCATTGGCAGGCACTCTACACGGAGGCGCCTGGGAACCCCGGAAGCTCAGGCTGCCTGCCTGCCCGCAGCAGCCGGTGGCGGGAGGTGGGGGCGCCGGCCTCAGCGTGGCTCCTGTCAGCACACCGCCATCATCACGGCCTCATAAAAACGTTTGTTTTCATGTGTCACCATGACTTACAGATGAGGCTTTTCATTTTTAGGGTTAACTGTTGTGACTTTACTATCTGAAATTACACGTTGAAATTCGGTGGCTACTGGAATTGTAAAAATCCACATTTAGGCTGTATAGTAGAAAGGAGTGCAAGGTAAAAGACTTGAGCATGCCACTAATGGAGAAAAGGGGGTATTTTCACAGAATCAGTATTTCTTCCTACCCCATCTCCATTTGATGTCAGTCAAAACATACCATTGGCCATTCAGTTAGAAAAATGCAGGATGCTTGTGCACGTCCGCATGCTGCTTTACGTACAATCAAGGAGTGGGGGAGGGGAAAATGAAAGACTAGAGAAACTTTACTGTGGTAGGCAGGATGCGGTGGAACCGAATTGCGGTTTTCTGATTGAGAACGTCTTCTTGGTCTGGAGGAACAGAATTCTGGGGTAAAGTACAGGTTCCCTTTTTAGTGGCACCTCCTGTCTGCTGCTGGAGTACATCAGGTGTATCTTCATCTTCCATCTCCAGCCATGCAGGTGTGTGTTTCGCTGATCGGCTGCCCGTCGAATCTGACTCGGATCTGCCTCATTGACACCCAGGCTGTCATTAGTTTACTGAGTGCCGTGTGCCTCTTAAACCGCACCGCAGAACCATCCTGCCCCGCCACCTTCAAATCAACATGATCGTTGTTCTCAGTCTTGACTCCTTCCTTGGGTTTTTTGTCTGCCATGGCGAGCGCTGGAGTCTCCTCAGCTGCCGCTTCACCAAAGAGGTAGCAGGTCCACACGGGCCGAGCACACCAGCAGCACCAGGAGCGGCAGGAGGAGGCGGCAGCGGTGGAGGAGGAGGAGAGCTGTTAATTAACTGTTGTGTTGAGCTTGGAGCCTAAAGGTTGTGAAAGCTTATGACCTGCTCAGTCACATCCAATTCTTTTGTGACCCCATGAATTGTAGTCCACCAGGCTCCTCTGTGCAAAGAATACTGGAATGGGCTTCCATTTTCTCCTCCAGAGGATCTTCCCGACCCAGGGATCACACCCACGTCTCCTGCATTGGCAGGCACTCTACACGGAGGCGCCTGGGAACCCCGGAAGCTCAGGCTGCCTGCCTGCCCGCAGCAGCCGGTGCGGGAGGTGGGGGCGCCGGCCTCAGCGTGGCTCCTGTCAGCACACCGCCATCATCACGGCCTCATAAAAACGTTTGTTTTCATGTGTCACCATGACTTACAGATGAGGCTTTTCATTTTTAGGGTTAACTGTTGTGACTTTACTATCTGAAATTACACGTTGAAATTCGGTGGCTACTGGAATTGTAAAAATCCACATTTAGGCTGTATAGTAGAAAGGAGTGCAAGGTAAAAGACTTCAAAAATGAAAGAATACAAGAAAACAAAAAAAGGTAACTGAAAACCCAGCTGGCCTTCTTCTTATGCTACTCAACTATCTTCTGAAGTAGCTTCTGAATAAGGTGGTTTCATAATTATGAAAGTTCATTTAGCTTCTTGTAAACAAATTAAAACCGTTTAATGGTGGTATCAAATGGACACTGGTTTAAGTTGGTCCCAGGAGTTTTGTGAAGAGTCTTTGAAGATTTCAGTTGCTGTAGGAGCCTTAAATGATGACTAGAGGAATCGTTGGAGCGGTAATGAAAGGAGCGTTGCGTTGCGGGACGCAGACGGATTGTTTGTGAACTCGGGAGCCTGTGGAGACCTGCGGTTCAGGAGCTCTAGCAAGGGCAGAGAGCCTCTGAGGCTGCTCCTGGGGCTCTTCCTGAGAATGCGGTCACCCCGAGGCCAAGCTGCACTCGCCACGTCTGTGCCTTAACCTGGGTGGGCGTAACCTGAGTGTGATTACCTGCTGTCCTGTGACTGGATGAATGGAAAATGTATCAGTGTTGCTGTGTGGACCCCTGATGAGGATGAGGTGAAGAGTAACTTAATCGGATGCTTGGGTTTTATTTGAACAGGATCAAGTCTGTCTAGAGATCTATGAAGCATTTTGACTTTAAAGTTTACGATTAGGCTCTGTATTTATGCTCCTAACTATGGTAATAATGGGACTGGCAGCGTGTTCACAAAGCCGCGGACAGAAGTGGCTTCTTCGGGCTGTGCCTCACATGGTGGCAGGCACGCACTGTGGAGCGCGGGACCGCGGCTCAGAAGCAGTTGAAGAGTAACTTAATCGGATGCTTGGGTTTTATTTGAACAGGATCAAGTCTGTCTAGAGATCTATGAAGCATTTTGACTTTAAAGTTTACGATTAGGCTCTGTATTTATGCTCCTAACTATGGTAATAATGGGACTGGCAGCGTGTTCACAAAGCCGCTGACAGAAGTGGCTTCTTCGGGCTGTGCCTCACATGGTGGCAGGCACGCACTGTGGAGCGCGGGACCTGCGGCTCAGAAGCAGCAGCCTCTGGGCTCCGTCCTGTCGACGGCAGCGCCTGCCTCCCAGCACTGCCCAGGTCCCGCTCCCCGTGGAGCTGGTGGAGCCGTGTCTCCCTTGGGCCGGTTCCTGCTCGGTCCTCCTCCCTCCCCTGCCGTCTTTCTGGGTCTCTGAAGAAGCCGCCAGCGGCCATGCTCTCTGAGGCTGCTTCTTTAGGCCTGCCTTCCGGCGCTGTTAACGGCTCTCTCAGGAACGCTTGTCGTTTTTCCTCCTGCTTCCCCGTCCCCGCTCTGCGCATCCCTTCGGCTCGGGTCTGCCTCTGGTCACGGTGGCTACCTGGGGTCCCCAGTCGCGGCTGCCTGTGCGTGCGAGCGGGTGATCTGGGAGCGGCGGTTCCCGCTGGCTTCCCGCTCGTGGCCTTGTCCTGCTCGTGCGCGTCTGTGCCTTTGCCGCTCGTGCACGAGTCTCCTGCTTGCGTCACGCCTGCCTGGTTTAGGAACAGGCCACGCTGGTTCTCTTGCCTCTGTGTCGTGGGTGCGTGTCTCTTAACCGTCTGTCAGGAGTCCTTGCTTTTATTTCTCAGGATTCTCATTTCCTAGAAAAAATATAGCCCTGATTGATTTCATGGTGAGTTTAATAGGGAACCTCAGTGAATTTTAAAAGTTGACATAATTCTTGTTTTCAGTAAGTGCTCATTGATTGGTCACCACCTCCAGAAAGAGCTCCGTGTGGAGAGCTCTGCTCGCAGCTCTGCCCAGGTCTGTGGTGCGTATTGATGACCTTGAGCTTTACGTTGGGACACGCTGTGTTCTGGTTTTAGATGAGTCTCGGAGACCGCAGTAAAGCCGCAGGTTGGATGGATTGCTCTGGAGGCGAGCTGCACTGTGGAGAAGCTTTGCTCCTGCCGGCACAGTGTCGGGAGGCATCGCCCACATTCCCTGCGGCTCTCCTGTGGAGGAGCACCCTGGGGTCCAGCTCTCACTAAGCACTTCTGTTTCTTTTTAGAAGACCCGTTTGAGGACTTCTTTGGGAGTCGAAGGGGCCCCCGCGGAAGCCGGAGCCGAGGCACGGGCTCGTTCCTCTCTGCTTTCAGCGGATTCCCCTCCTTTGGAGGGGGGTTTCCCTCCTTTGATGCAGGTACTACACCCTCAGACTCGCCCTGGGGTCTGAGTGGACGCCAGTGCAGGCTTCTTTCATTCAGGGCACTTTTGCCGTGTCCACATGCCTTTTGTGGAACAGCTTGGATTTGCCACTGTTTGCCTGTAAACAAATCTTTGCTTAGTGACCCACATTCCCCCCCCCCCAATTTTGCAAAGAATGTTATACTTGAGAACCTACTTCAGATCCTCACTATTAAAGGCCAGTATTTAGTGAAATTCTCGGTTAGAAGGAGTGAGGCTTTGGAATAAAGAACTGAAATACCTCAGATCACCTCAGTAAACCCTTTTTAATCTGACCTCCTCGCAGTTAAAGGAACAAGGTGTCCTAGGGGAGTCCAAGTTGATGGGATCAGGAGCTAAGGCTGTAGTAGGGCCTGCTGTGCCTGTGGTCTCCTGGTGAGGTTTGGTGCGTGGCACTGGCTGGCGACTGGAGGCCATCCATCAGCTGGAGTTGGGCACACAGCCTGGCTCAGCCGCACTTGTCGTGGAGAGTGGGAATCTCAGCTCTTGTCTGGTGCTCGCCCAGCTCCTCCATCTGCTCTGGGCCTCCCGTGTGTAAGTGGCCCACACCCTGGGCAGCGCAGGGCATGCAGCCCCCAGACTCTGCTCCTCAGAAGCCAGGCGCCTTGCCACCCGGGGCCAGCAGCTGTGCTCCCTGCGGCGGGCCCTCTCCTCAGGCGCCCGCAGCACGCCGGGGTTTAGGGGGAGTGGGAGAGAAGAGAGCGGGTGAGCCTGTGAGAGCGCTTCACTGGAGGAGTGAGTGTGGCCCGCAGTCCTCCCTTAGGGAGCTGTGGGGGGCACGTTTCTGCTGCAAGGGGGCGTTCCGCGTGCGGCAGGCAGCGGCCTCCAACAGGCAAGAGCAGCCCCAGCCCCAGCCCCAGCCCAGACTGGGCTTGCTTTGTTGTGACTTCTGAAAGACAGGGTTTCGTGTCCTAGGTGAGCACCTCATAGCTGAGAATTAGTCCATGAACTCCAGACCCAAACTCCTCCTGATAATTGTGGTATTCTTGCTAAAATTATTTCAGCTTCCTGGCAATTCAGATTTGTATGCCCTGTGGTCACAGTTACAGGGAGCCAGCAGAAGCTTGTTGGGGGTGCCAGTCTGTGGCGGGGTTTGCTCCATCCTGTGAGATGCATGGGGGCAGGGTGCTGGCCCGTCGGTAGGGGAGGTGCCCGGGCGGCTCCACGGGGGCGCGCGTTGATTGCCTGGGCTGGCCGCGCCTGCCGCGCTCGTCTCTGACGCCTCTGCTGTCTCTTACAGGGTTCACTTCCTTCGGCTCGCTGGGCCACGGGGGCCTCACGGCGTTCTCCTCCTCCTCGGCCTTCGGCGGGAGTGGCATGGGCAACTTCAAGTCCGTATCGACGTCGACGAAAGTGGTGAACGGCAGGAAGATCACCACCAAGAGGTGTGGGCCTGGCGTCTGTGTCCTCAGGTGTAGGTGTGGGGGCATCACCAGTTCCACCCCCGGGAAGGGTAGGGGGTCTGGGCCGTCTGGGCCCCTCCCATCAGAGCTTTTCCTTTGAAATGTGTGCTTCACGTGGCGCAGTGGACACCGCCGCGTTCAGGGGTATGTTGGAGTGGAAGCGCATCCACCGCAGCACCTTGACCACCTTGGCGGCTGGTGCCCGTGCTCAGTCAGAGCCGTCTCTCCTAAGGCGCGTCTGTGCTGGGGTGCTGGCCTCGGCCACAGCGTCGGTGGCCTCAGCTGCGGCCTGGCGGGCCCTCAAAAGATGCGCAGGCAGGCTTGCAGAAAGGCCCGCTCATCTCAGACGCCGTCCTGAGGTGAGTTTCGTCTCCCTTGCTTCCCTCCTGCAGGATTGTCGAGAACGGTCAAGAAAGGGTGGAAGTTGAAGAAGACGGCCAGTTAAAGTCCTTGACGATAAATGGTAAGGAGCAGCTGCTGCGCTTGGATAACAAGTAGCTGACCGCTCGCGCGTAGCGGAAGCCTAACTCTGGCACGCGCCATGCGAGGATTAACAGGAACATTTTTTTGAAGATTTCAAACGAACTCGACTTTCAGTATAGCTGTACCTAATCTAAAGTATTTATACACAGCTCGTCGGAGCCCTGTTTGTCATAGACTTTTGAGTTTACTGTTGGGACCACGTAATAGGACCATTTTATTTGTCTTTAAAATTGTTGTAAATCTCTGTATGCACTTTGCTTTTTATTAAACGTAATCCAAGGTGGCCGTGACTCTTTCGTACACTAACACCAGCACGGACTGCTTTTCCATTGTGTTTGAAACGTGAGCCGAGTAGTCTCAGCCTGCTGTGAAGTTAACATTGCCAGGACGACTCTTCCACAGAATAATCTCAGTTTTCTCAGTATTTAGTAGTGACGATATTAATACATTAATGGTAATACATTTCTGGTTTAATGTGCATTGAGGATGTTTTCCAGTTGTGCATGAATGCTGGCAACTTAGTAAGTTTTGACAATTGTTTAAATATGTAATGTTAAGCTTAGGTTTAAAAAAGTTAAGCTGGTAAACTGGGTCTTTGTCATTTGCTTTAAAAAAAAAAAAAAGAAAATAAATGCAAATGTGTTCGGTGCATTCTTTCCCGAGTGGGGCCTGTCCTGTGTGTGTGTGTGACTCCGTGCCTGGGCTCTGGGAGTCCTTCGCTCTGCGTCTGGACGCTGAGGCTGACGCTGGACCTTATTGACATGTGTTCTTTGATGTATTTGGAGAGTGTATGAAAATTCTCTTTTGATGTGGAATAATGACTAGCAATTTATTGAACATTTCTTCAGGGAGGGGAGAACCAGCTGTCTACATTCCCATCCTTCCCACTTCTCTAGGCTGTGTTTGATGCCAGCTTGTTGAAAGGTAACATGCCTAGGACAGTCCCATAATGATGCCGGCGGGGCCAAGCATAAAGGGCTTTTCTTTTGTTTTTCCATCAGTGTGATCTGTCGTGATTCCCACTGATAACTGGAATCCAGCCAGAGGGACACTACACGACAGCTAGGTGGTCTTTTTACTGCCCTCGTCAACTTTGTTCTGAATCTGAACAGTGTGAGACATGCTGGAAGGAGCTGTTTAAAGAAGCACTGCAGACGTGAACGTCAGCCCGAGGAGACAGCCTCGCATCCACCGCAGCACCTTGACCACCTTGGCGGCTGGTGCCCGTGCTCAGTCAGAGCCGTCTCTCCTAAGGCGCGTCTGTGCTGGGGTGCTGGCCTCGGCCACAGCGTCGGTGGCCTCAGCTGCGGCCTGGCGGGCCCTCAAAAGATGCGCAGGCAGGCTTGCAGAAAGGCCCGCTCATCTCAGACGCCGTCCTGAGGTGAGTTTCGTCTCCCTTGCTTCCCTCCTGCAGGATTGTCGAGAACGGTCAAGAAAGGGTGGAAGTTGAAGAAGACGGCCAGTTAAAGTCCTTGACGATAAATGGTAAGGAGCAGCTGCTGCGCTTGGATAACAAGTAGCTGACCGCTCGCGCGTAGCGGAAGCCTAACTCTGGCACGCGCCATGCGAGGATTAACAGGAACATTTTTTTGAAGATTTCAAACGAACTCGACTTTCAGTATAGCTGTACCTAATCTAAAGTATTTATACACAGCTCGTCGGAGCCCTGTTTGTCATAGACTTTTGAGTTTACTGTTGGGACCACGTAATAGGACCATTTTATTTGTCTTTAAAATTGTTGTAAATCTCTGTATGCACTTTGCTTTTTATTAAACGTAATCCAAGGTGGCCGTGACTCTTTCGTACACTAACACCAGCACGGACTGCTTTTCCATTGTGTTTGAAACGTGAGCCGAGTAGTCTCAGCCTGCTGTGAAGTTAACATTGCCAGGACGACTCTTCCACAGAATAATCTCAGTTTTCTCAGTATTTAGTAGTGACGATATTAATACATTAATGGTAATACATTTCTGGTTTAATGTGCATTGAGGATGTTTTCCAGTTGTGATGAATGCTGGCAACTTAGTAAGTTTTGACAATTGTTTAAATATGTAATGTTAAGCTTAGGTTTAAAAAAGTTAAGCTGGTAAACTGGGTCTTTGTCATTTGCTTTAAAAAAAAAAAAAAGAAAATAAATGCAAATGTGTTCGGTGCATTCTTTCCCGAGTGGGGCCTGTCCTGTGTGTGTGTGTGACTCCGTGCCTGGGCTCTGGGAGTCCTTCGCTCTGCGTCTGGACGCTGAGGCTGACGCTGGACCTTATTGACATGTGTTCTTTGATGTATTTGGAGAGTGTATGAAAATTCTCTTTTGATGTGGAATAATGACTAGCAATTTATTGAACATTTCTTCAGGGAGGGGAGAACCAGCTGTCTACATTCCCATCCTTCCCACTTCTCTAGGCTGTGTTTGATGCCAGCTTGTTGAAAGGTAACATGCCTAGGACAGTCCCATAATGATGCCGGCGGGGCCAAGCATAAAGGGCTTTTCTTTTGTTTTTCCATCAGTGTGATCTGTCGTGATTCCCACTGATAACTGGAATCCAGCCAGAGGGACACTACACGACAGCTAGGTGGTCTTTTTACTGCCCTCGTCAACTTTGTTCTGAATCTGAACAGTGTGAGACATGCTGGAAGGAGCTGTTTAAAGAAGCACTGCAGACGTGAACGTCAGCCCGAGGAGACAGCCGGGCCCAGGGAGGCAAAGAAAGGGTGGCCGCACGGCCGTCTCGGCACACGGGCCCGCGCGGGGGCGGTGTGGGCGGTCGTGCTGGGAAGCCGCGCTGGAAAGTGTGCCCGCTGCCTGGCCGAAGGCCTGGCCCGGGGGGGCTGCGTCTGTGCTGTCAGCCCAGACGCGGCTGGCCTCGGTCACTCAGGGAGAGGGTCCCGGGACTTGAAATTGGTGTCTGACGGGTGGATGAACTGCTGAGAACAGGTTCAAGGCGGCCTCAGGACACCAGGTCAGTGAAGAGGCGTCTGGTGTGCCCCTCAGTGGTCCTGGTGCCTGAGAGCGCATCCCTGGGCTGGCCGAGTGTGCGGGAGAGGGCCGTCTGCTGGCGACGGTGCTCTGGGGGTGCCACTGTCCCAGGGCCACCGTTCCGGCTCAGGGAGTCGCCGGTGTTGGCACGACCGTGGATAGGCCCATCGGTGACGCGGGCGGAGAGCTCGGCGCGGTCGGGCTTTCTTCCCGGCACCCTGGGATGCGGGAGGGTTGGTGTCTGCGGCCTCGGGCCCTGTCCCGGGACAGGGCTGTGTGCATGCTGGCTGCGGCACCGCCAGAGTCCCCGGCCCCCGAGCAGCGGCTTCTCACTGTCCTTGCAGGGCTGCCCGTTGGCTGGTCCCTGCACTCGTGGGTGAAGGTCTTGGAGCCCCAGGGGTCTCTGCAGGAGGAGACTGGGCCCCGCTCCCCGCAGGCTGCCAGTGGCCAAGCTCCAGACGGTCTCGCCGCCTGTGCGCTCTGCACGTTCGTGGAGCCCTGGGAGCCCAGTCTCGAGGGGCCAGTGGTGCTCACGCTGTTCTTTGCTCATCTCCACGCCCCTCCCGACGGTGGGTGCCTCCGCCCTGTCGTTCCTGGGCTCCAGAGGTTTGGGTTTGCGTTCCCAAGCCCAGTCAGGGTTTCTGTTTGATATGGACGATCCCGGTGTTGGCGCCTGCTCCCCTTTCCTCCTCCCCACAGTCCGTGCAGGGCGCATTGTGGGGGTCTGTGGAGATGGCTGTAGACCGCCTGCAGCTGGCCCCTGTGCCCCGGGTCTGGTCTGCTGGGGTCTCGGCCACTGTCCGCGGGACGGCGTCGTTCCTCTCGGTTCTCACCCCGTCGTCTGCTGAAGCCTCGCCCTGCCTACTTGCGCACCCACCAGCTGTCCTTGGCCTCTGCAGGGGCGGCCTCACGACCCCACAATCCAGCAGAGAATCCAGCAGCAGTTTTCTGATCAGTTGTTTGTGGTCTTGTTTCTCAGTGGTCACAGACAAGACGGAGGTGATCACTGCGGTTTCAGGGGGCTTTGGAGCAAGGGTTGTTGAGTGGGTTTGCTCCCTTGCTGCTGTGCGGTCTGCGGCTGGACTGCGTGTATGTGACCCATGGCCTTTTACTTTAAACCCTGGATCCTGCCCCGCTCGAGTGATTCTCGAGGTGGTTGCTGCAGTCAGAGTGGGTGGTTGGGTGACGCAGGTGTAAAGGCACTGGCCTAAACCGTCGTTTCTTCCTCTGTCACCCTTGGCCGCATCCTTTATGTCTGAGCTTCTGCTGCTAAAGCTGCTCACGGGGTGAGTTTTCATCCTTGTCTCGCACCTTTGAATCGTAGTCCTTGCAGCTGTAATGAATTGAGTTAGCTGGATGGAGATTTAGTACTAAGTGTGACCAGCAATGAAAGTGTGTTAAGACATTTTTTTCCCCCTGTTTTTTGGTGACTGGTCATACTGTCTTGCTACTTATCAAGGTCAGAGGAAGGGAGGTCCTGGTAGCTCCTTCTGTGTGAGCAAGAATCTCGGCATCACGGTGATGAGGGCTGTGCAGGACTAGGCCTCGCTGGAACTCTGCAGCGTTGTCCTGTTGGTGAGCAGGGAGACTGGGCCTCGGAAGGCCCGCTGCTTCCTCTCTGCTCACGCTCCGTCCACCTGTCTCACCAGACTGCCCCCCCGGGCCTTGACTGAGGTTTGGACCAGGCGAGGTGTGCGCCTCGTGGAAACCGTGGCTGGACGTCTTCCCCTTTCCCTCTGACATGGGCTGTGCAGGACTAGGCCTCGCTGGAACTCTGCAGCGTTGTCCTGTTGGTGAGCAGGGAGACTGGGCCTCGGAAGGCCCGCTGCTTCCTCTCTGCTCACGCTCCGTCCACCTGTCTCACCAGACTGCCCCCCCGGGCCTTGACTGAGGTTTGGACCAGGCGAGGTGTGCGCCTCGTGGAAACCGTGGCTGGACGTCTTCCCCTTTCCCTCTGACACAGTTCTCGGAGAGCAGTCGTCTTCTGCATCCCGGTCACCCGTGGGAGGACAGCCCGCGAGGGCGGGCTGGCCGTCCCTGCGCTGCCTCCCGCATGGCGCTGGGCCTAACCGAGGCGTCTCTCACGTGGTCAGCAGGGCTCACTCCCGCAGCCCCGGGCGTGGCAGCTGTGAGCCGGGCGCCGTGTCCCCCAGGCCTCCCGTCCCCGCGGCCCCCGCGTCCGGCGTGGGAGGCCGGGGCGCCTCCGGGTGTGCTGTTGTGGTTCCTGGACCAGCGCATCATGGTTGCTGGTGGTTGGGTCTCTCAGCAGATGCTGCAGCGGATTACGCGTCGGCGGTCTCTCCCCGCAGAGGGCTCATCTGCCCCTGGAGGGGCGCCAGGCCCACGGCCTGTGCCCTCCCCACCCTCTCCCTCGGCCTGGTGTTGTGGGAGGCCCAGGAGCAGGGGAGCGCGCCCAGGCTGCAGGCCCCCGGGCCCGGGGTGGGGGCTGGGCGGGCGCATCGTGGCCTCCCCCTCCCTGCTCTGCGGGGATGTGCGGGGCCCTGCCCCGGCGGAGCCCCACCCGGGCAGGCGCTCAGCAGTGGGCGGCCTGCCTTGGTGGACATGCTCTGGACGTGCCCAGCCCTCGCCCTTCTGGGGCCTTCCTCGTCCTGCAGCCGCCCCTCCACGCTAGAGCCCCTGGGCTTGATGCTAGAGCCCCTGGGCTTGAGAGACGTTCGCGTGTGATCCCACCACCTTTGAAATGTTTGCTGACATTCAAAAAGCACTCTTGTGCTTGTACCAAAAAATCACCCCACGTGATTTGACCTCTTGAAGAACATTTACACTTAAAAGTGAAATGAAGCGGACTTCCTTCTAACTAAAGGTGCTCCTGGAGCTCCTAGAAGGATGGTGCGTTTCCCCAGGGGTTGACGGCACACCCCAGCCTTTCCTGGGAGGGAGACGGGGCCTCCCGTTGGCGTGGCTGTGCCCCTTGCAGGCCAGTGCAGGCAGGCCCTGCCGGCCTTTCCTGCTACTGCCTCCCCACACTGACGAGCTTTCCCCTCCCCGGAGCTTCCCGTGGGAGGACAGCCCGCGAGGGCGGGCTGGCCGTCCCTGCGCTGCCTCCCGCATGGCGCTGGGCCTAACCGAGGCGTCTCTCGCGTGGTCAGCAGGGCTCACTCCCGCAGCCCCGGGCGTGGCAGCTGTGAGCCGGGCGCCGTGTCCCCCAGGCCTCCCGTCCCCGCGGCCCCCGCGTCCGGCGTGGGAGGCCGGGGCGCCTCCGGGTGTGCTGTTGTGGTTCCTGGACCAGCGCATCATGGTTGCTGGTGGTTGGGTCTCTCAGCAGATGCTGCAGCGGATTACGCGTCGGCCGTCTCTCCCCGCAGAGGGCTCATCTGCCCCTGGAGGGGCGCCCGGCCCACGGCCTGTGCCCTCCCCACCCTCTCCCTCGGCCTGGTGTTGTGGGAGGCCCAGGAGCAGGGGAGCGCGCCCAGGCTGCAGGCCCCCGGGCCCGGGGTGGGGGCTGGGCGGGCGCATCGTGGCCTCCCCCTCCCTGCTCCGCGGGGACCGTGCTGCCTCCTGGGGATGTGCGGGGCCCTGCCCCGGCGGAGCCCCACCCGGGCAGGCGCTCAGCAGTGGGCGGCCTGCCTTGGTGGACATGCTCTGGACGTGCCCAGCCCTCGCCCTTCTGGGGCCTTCCTCGTCCTGCAGCCGCCCCTCCACGCTAGAGCCCCTGGGCTTGATGCTAGAGCCCCTGGGCTTGAGAGACGTTCGCGTGTGATCCCACCACCTTTGAAATGTTTGCTGACATTCAAAAAGCACTCTTGTGCTTGTACCAAAAAATCACCCCACGTGATTTGACCTCTTGAAGAACATTTACACTTAAAAGTGAAATGAAGCGGACTTCCTTCTAACTAAAGGTGCTCCTGGAGCTCCTAGAAGGATGGTGCGTTTCCCCAGGGGTTGACGGCACACCCCAGCCTTTCCTGGGAGGGAGACGGGGCCTCCCGTTGGCGTGGCTGTGCCCCTTGCAGGCCAGTGCAGGCAGGCCCTGCCGGCCTTTCCTGCTACTGCCTCCCCACACTGACGAGCTTTCCCCTCCCCGGAGCTGGCAGCCGGAGGCCCTGCCACATGTGGAGGCGACGCGGAGCCCAGAGCTGGGCGGGAGGAGGGGCGGTCCCTCAGTCCTGTGTCTGCGTCCCTTCTCTGGGGGCTGGGTGGGGCCCCCGAGTGCGGCTAGCCTGGGCTCGAGTCTGAGGAGGTCAGGGAAGGCTCCTGTGGAGTCCGGGGCCTGGCTGCTGGCATCCTGCCCCACGGGGTCCGGGTTCCAGTTGCTTTTGGAACGGCTGTGGCCCTGCAATTGCGGCCGGGGCACCTGTCCAGCCACGGTCTGCTGGTGGCCGTGGGTGCCCATCGTGGCCCCCGCCCAGGGTGTGTGCCGCCTGGTGAAGCGAGGATGCTCCCTTGTTCTTTGACCGCCCGTGTATCTGCATGGGTTGGTGTTCCCGTAGGAGAGGTCCTGCTGAACTCGGCGCCTGGACAGCGTGGAATAATCGGGTGCAGACGTGTGTGCGTTGGAAGCTGGTAGTCCGTAGTTACCTCCCGTAGGGAGCGGGGGATTCCTCTCGCACGAGATGACGCGGAGCCTCTGCTGGAGGGTGAGTATCAGGTGCCCCTGTTTTCCTGCAGTTGTCCTTGGATCTCAGAGGCGCCTGTTCCAGCGTCCGCTTGCCCTGACAGAGTCATCTCCCTTTTCAGTTGGCTGAAAACTTGTGTCTGGGGGTAGCCTTTGGTTGGACGGCGTACACGTTGCGCATCTGAACGTTTTGTATTTTTCCTTCATGTATTTTCACTGGTGTTTGTCCATGTGTGGCTTTGATTGCCTGGAACATTGTGTGTTGAGATCACGCAGCCTGCTCCCAGATCTCTTGCCAGCGCTGGCGTCCCTGAAGCCCTGTGTGGCGCCCCCCAGGGGGCTCTCGCGTGTTCTGT
>SJYC01051347.1:0-10744 GCA_006408675.1 Madoqua kirkii | reverse complement strand
GATCCCCAGGCCCAACCCCCAGGCCTGCAGTGGGAGCCTTCAGTGGGGGCACTCTGCGTTCTGTGACCCTCGGCGGACAGCGTGCTTTTTCTGGAGGTTTCTGTTTGGCGAGGAGCAGCCCTGGGCCATCATTGAATCGTCCACAGCAGGGCTGGGGGTTGGGCCTGGGGATCCTCCCTGGGCTGGGTCCTGAGTGCAGAGGGCCCCCGGGGGGAGGAGAGATGGATGCTCACCGTGGGGGCCCCTGGCCCTGAGTGAGCAGCTGAGCGTCGCGGGGCCAAGGCTGTGACTCAAAGTGCAGGCCTCCTGGCTGCAGGTGTTTCCGGGGTGGGGACAGGCCTGGGGGCGGGGCCACCCTGTCCTTAGGGAAGACCCTCTCTCGGCCTCCTGGGCAGCGTCTGCAGTCAGGGGCTGCAGCCCAGCGCCGTCGCGGTGGCAGGGGTCTCGGGCGGCGTGTCTCCCTCACGCTGGACACGGCCAGTGCGTATGTCCTGCCCTCCTGCCACCTGAAATCAGGACCCTAAGTGCTTCCCCGGAGCGGCCAGGCCTCCGAGGACCGGTTGCCCCTGTGAGAAACAGGCTCTCCAGCCCAAAACCCAGGGTGGGCGCGGCCCAGCTAACGCGAGATCCAGTGACAGTCCCACAGATCCGGCGTCTCAGCGGTGCAGGTGCGTCCTGGAGTCTGGCTCCAGGCGCCAGGTCCCCGTCCAGGCCCCGAGGGCTGCGTGCGGGGGTCAGTGAACAGTCTTCCCAGGCCTTGCCAAGGCCTCGCCAAGGCCGTCCCCTCGCGGCTTGGGGCGCCTTTGCTGCCCTGGGCTTTCCCAGGAAGGAGCCACAGCTGGCCTTGCTCCGGGGGCGCCTTGTTTCCCTAGGGGGCCAGAAGGGGTTGGGGGCTGGGCCCGTGGCACTCCTGCAGGCTGGCTGGCCCCGGACCTGCTCCGCCTTCGAGCAGAGACTGGCAGGTCCTACCCTGCGGCCAGTGGCTGGGGCCCTGGGCCTCCTGCCCTGATGGGGTTGCACATAGCCCAGGAGTGGGGCAGGTCTTGCAGGAGGACATGGGTGCCGGGGAGGCTGTGGGCACGAGGCCAGGGCAGCGTGACTGGGAGCCCCAGAGCGGACATGGGCGAGGCCGCCCCAGCTGTCTGTGGCGCCTGTCTCTGGCGCTGGCCCTGCCTCTGCCAGGAGTGTCCCGTGCCCCCTTGGGGTGGGGCGTCTGGCTCCTGGGCGGGGAGTGGGGATCTAGCATCTCTGCCCTGAGGGCAGAGCCGTCTCCGCTCCGGACGCCGCGGCTGCGCTGGGAGAGGCTGGGGACGTCTGGGGCGTCGGCTCAGAGTCTGGGTTGGGAGTTCCCTGAGTGAGCAGCTGAGCGTCGCGGGGCCAAGGCTGTGACTCAAAGTGCAGGCCTCCTGGCTGCAGGTGTTTCCGGGGTGGGGACAGGCCTGGGGGCGGGGCCACCCTGTCCTTAGGGAAGACCCTCTCTCGGCCTCCTGGGCAGCGTCTGCAGTCAGGGGCTGCAGCCCGGCGCCGTCGCGGTGGCAGGGGTCTCGGGCGGCGTGTCTCCCTCACGCTGGACACGGCCAGTGCGTATGTCCTGCCCTCCTGCCACCTGAAATCAGGACCCTAAGTGCTTCCCCGGAGCGGCCAGGCCTCCGAGGACCGGTTGCCCCTGTGAGAAACAGGCTCTCCAGCCCAAAACCCAGGGTGGGCGCGGCCCAGCTAACGCGAGATCCAGTGACAGTCCCACAGATCCGGCGTCTCAGCGGTGCAGGTGCGTCCTGGAGTCTGGCTCCAGGCGCCAGGTCCCCGTCCAGGCCCCGAGGGCTGCGTGCGGGGGTCAGTGAACAGTCTTCCCAGGCCTTGCCAAGGCCTCGCCAAGGCCGTCCCCTCGCGGCTTGGGGCGCCTTTGCTGCCCTGGGCTTTCCCAGGAAGGAGCCACAGCTGGCCTTGCTCCGGGGGCGCCTTGTTTCCCTAGGGGGCCAGAAGGGGTTGGGGGCTGGGCCCGTGGCACTCCTGCAGGCTGGCTGGCCCCGGACCTGCTCCGCCTTCGAGCAGAGACTGGCAGGTCCTACCCCGCGGCCAGTGGCTGGGGCCCTGGGCCTCCTGCCCTGATGGGATTGCACATAGCCCAGGAGTGGGGCAGGTCTTGCAGGAGGACATGGGTGCCGGGGAGGCTGTGGGCACGAGGCCAGGGCAGCGTGACTGGGAGCCCCAGAGCGGACATGGGCGAGGCCGCCCCAGCTGTCTGTGGCGCCTGTCTCTGGCGCTGGCCCTGCCTCTGCCAGGAGTGTCCCGTGCCCCCTTGGGGTGGGGCGTCTGGCTCCTGGGCGGGGAGTGGGGATCTAGCATCTCTGCCCTGAGGGCAGAGCCGTCTCCGCTCCGGACGCCGCGGCTGCGCTGGGAGAGGCTGGGGACGTCTGGGGCGTCGGCTCAGAGTCTGGGTTGGGAGTGCACATGCCCATTGCTGGGACCTTGCAGACTCCTGCCATGCACGTTCCGTGGCCGTCAGGGTGGCTCTGGGCCGGGCCCGGCTGCGGCACGTGGAGACCCGGCAGGGGCTGGCCTTGGCTCTGAGAGGCCCGCTGGGCCCAAGCCTGCCGGTGCTGCTGCTCCTGGGTGCTTGCTTCCTTGTCTCGAGAAGCTGTGGGAGGCGCGAGCCCGCCTCACCCGGGCCTGGTCCCAGCTGCGGTCGCGGCCTGGGCCTCGTGGGGCGGGCTTGCCAGTGCCCAGCGTGTGCCGCGAGCTCACTCCGGGGAGCGTGTTCTTGCGGCGGTCTGTGTCGCCTGCCGGCGAGCACGGTTTTGAGGATGGTGGTGGTGCCGTCACTCAGTTCTGTCCGGCTCTGCGACCCCGTGGGCTGCGGCCCGCTAGGCCCCCGTGCCTCACCGTCTCTGCAGTTTGCGCAGACTCAGGTCCATCAGATCCTGATGCCATCCGGCCGTCTCATCCTCTTAGCAGTGCCCGTCCCCTGCCTTCAGTCTCTCCCAGCAACAGAGTCTTCCGTGAGTCGCCCTTCACATCAGGTGGCCAGAGTATTGGAGCTTCGGCATCAGTCCTTCCAGTGAATATTCAGAACTGACTTCCTTTAGGATGGATTGGTTGGATCTCCTTGCAGTCCAGGAGGACTCTCAAGAGTCTTCTCCAACATCATCAATTCTTGGGCAGTCAGCTTTCTTTATAGTCCAGCTCTCACATCTATACATGGACAAACCACAGTTGATTATTTGGACCTTTGTCAGCAAAGTGCTGTCTCTGCTGTTTGATACACTGTCTAGGCTTGTAGCTTTTCTTACAGGAGCGGCGTCTTTTAATTTCATGGCTGGAGTCACTGTCTGGAGTGATTTTGGAGGTCAAGAAAATAGACTGTTTCCATTGTTTCCCCATCTGTTTGCCAGGAAGTGATGGGACCAGGTGCCATGATCTTAGTTTTCTGAATGTTGAGTTTTAAGCCAGCTTTTTCACTCTCCTCTTTCACCTTCATCAAGAGGCTCTTTAGTTCCTCTTCACTTTCTGCCATCAGGGTGGTGTCATCTGCATATCAGGTCATTCCCTGGTATCAGCTGGTAAGAGTCGCCTGCAATGCTGGAGACCTGGGTTCGATCCCTGAGTTGGGAAGATCCCTGGAGGAGGACCTGGCAACCCTCTCCAGATTTCTGGCCTGGACAGTCCCCATGGACAGAGGATCCTGGTGGGCTACAGTCCATGGGGTTGGAAAGAGTCGGACACTATGGTGACTGAGCACACAGCCAGCGATCTTGATTTCAGCCTGAGCCTCCTGCAGCGGGTGTCCGCATGAGGTCATCTGCATCTAAGAGGATGGTGGCCTCATGCTTTGTGCACCTGTTGATGCCCAGTGTTACTCTGCGTGTAATCGTGGGTTCATAAAGAGCGCTTGCGTGGACACACACGGAAGGATCTCCTTCAGAAAGTGCCCAGCCGAACTCCTGGGACGAGTTCTCTTTCTCTCGAGCCCCGCCCCCCGCCCGGCCGAGGACTCTCCTGGTGCCTGACACAGGCGGGATTTTAGGGGGACCTTGTGGGGTCAGCGACATGATAGCCCTGCTCCAGACCCAGAGCTCCTGAGGCTGCGGGGGGCCAGCCGTACAGGTACCAGCGCTTATCAGGGGCTCCCAGAGGCCACACCCCCTCCACCATCCCTGGACGGTGCCTGGTTCGGTGCCTGGTTCAAAGACCTTGTGGCCTGGTGCTCGTGAGAGAGAGGGCTTCATGACCGCAGGCAGGAGGCGGGAGGGTGCCAGGAGTTGGCTGTGAGCCTGGGGGGCGCCAGGTCAGCACAACACGGGCCCCTCGCTGAGCTGGCTGTGGCCCCAGGCAGGGGGAGGGGCCACCCCATGCGAGTGCAAGAGCTGCCCTTGGTTCTGCCCCGAGGGTGCATGTGCACCCTGGTTGGGGGTAGACAGCCGTCTGCATGCCGAGAGGACCCCGGGGCCCAGGAGGGTCCCCCCTTGGCCCACAGTGGGCCCCGGTCTTTGAAGGGATCGCTAGACCCCGAGCCCTGGATTGCACGCTGTGCTGTGTGCTTTTGTAAAAATAAGAGCCGCTGTCGACTTTAAGCACGTTTTTCATTTTATTTATGTCATGGGCACACGGGATCTTAGTCCCCTGACTGGGGACCGAACCCTCCCCCCCACAGCAGAGTGGAAGCCTGGCATCCTGACCACTGGAGGGGGGCGCCCTCTGTGCCCCGCAAGGTGGGCCTGGCGTCTCCAGAGAGCTTCGTGCCCAGACAGATGGCAGGTGCAGCCCCAAGGACTGGGGAGGTACTGTGGCCGGGAGGGGTCCGCGGCTCCCACGGGGGACCCTGCCTGTGTGCTCCCGCTCCTGGAGCCTGTCCAGAGCAGAGGGGCATCCCGCGCACAGCCTGGTGGGCTGGCCTCACCCTCACACGGATGCGTGGGGGGTTTCTCTGAGTGGGACGGGGCTGGGGGAGCCCCACCTCTCCTGCACAGCTGATGGGCCCTGGGGTCTGAGGTGACCCGAGGTGGGCACCGGCAGCAGACCAACCCCCAGGATGCCCACCCCACCACATCTAGGCCGTCTCGGGCGCGTGGCTGCCCACGGTGAGCCTGTCTAGCACCTGGGCACTTGGGCCCCACCTGGCAGTGCTGTGTCCCCTCAAAAGCATGTTGAAGCCCCCTGGAGTGGTCGGCCAGCTGCTTCCTGCCGGGTGGACGGGAGCCCAGTGTGGGCCTGGGGGTGACGCTCAGCTGCAGGGTGGGGCCGCCCACCTTCCCCCACTTGCATCCCGCGTAGATTGGAGGTCGCGTCACCATCACGGCTGTGTATTAGCTGTGGCTCTGAGCCCCGCCCCCCCCCGGGTGCTCCGTGTATTTGGGGGTCATGCCTGTGTCTGTGTGCTGGACCCCACAGCCCCCAGGCCCTTAGGAGCTCCCAGCCCTGCTCAGCCCCGGGCCTCTTCACTCAGGCATTTTACTCCCGCAGACGGTCGTGTCCCAGAGGCGCTCTGTTCACACATGCAGCCCGTGTCCCCGTGGTGCAGGTGACCGCTTGGGGGTGGTGAGGCAGCCCTGCGCAGGCTGGGGGTCGGGGTGAGGGTCACGACCAGGCTTGCTTCCTCAGTCAGCGCCCCTCGGGGTGGGTGTCTGCTGTGAGAGCGGCCCCTCCCTGCCGCCAGGCTTGCATGTGCGTTGCTGGAGGGGATCGAGAGGCTGGTGGAGGCCCGCCCCAGGGCGCCCGCCAGGCCTGCAGGGCGGGCAGAGGCTTCCCAGGGTGCGCCGTCCATTCAGGAGCCCTGGAAGCACAGGCCCCCGGTCTGGGCTCCCCAGAGTCAGTCTGCGTCTGGAGGGTGAGCGTCTGCTGCTGGAGGATTCCTCGGCTGGGGCAGGGGTGGGGTTTGGGGAGGAGGAGTGTCTGGAGAGGACAGAGGCAGGCCCCGCGCCCCTGCCCAGCACCGATCCTGGGGCCTGGGGCCCGGTTACCAGGCAGAGCAGGGCATTCACTTCAGAAGCATTGCGGTGGTCCTGTCCTCCCCTCGGGGCAGCGGGACTGGAGTGGGCCCTGCGGTGGGCGGGGCAGCCGAGGGGGCACTGGCGTGCATGACCCCGTGGGGCTCGCTCCTGGGGGGCACAGGGGCGCCTCCACCACCCGGGGTCCCTGTTTCCCACCGTTACTGGGCTGCTGGCAGCCGTGCCCTCGCGCAGGGCGCTGTGGCTGCAGAGAAGGAAGCTGGAAGTTTGTTGGTGGCGGCTGCCGCCTGTTTCCTTGTGCTGTTCCTGGTGTTCGCATCATATGCAGAACTTCCTCCCGTTTTCGAAAAGACTGATAGAAACACAAGCCCTGAGCGCTGAGGCACGCGCTCGGCCTTGTGTCTGGTGTGACAAGTGACCGTGTGCGCGGGTCCTCGGCTCAGAGCTTGCTGGCAGCCGTGCCCTCGCGCAGGGCGCTGTGGCTGCAGAGAAGGAAGCTGGAAGTTTGTTGGTGGCGGCTGCCGCCTGTTTCCTTGTGCTGTTCCTGGTGTTCGCATCATATGCAGAACTTCCTCCCGTTTTGGAAAAGACTGATAGAAACACAAGCCCTGAGCGCTGAGGCACGCGCTCGGCCTTGTGTCTGGTGTGACAAGTGACCGTGTGCGCGGGTCCTCGGCTCAGAGCTCCAGCGGCGCTCCAGCCTGTGTGGGGGACGCGGGGAGTCCGCTGCCTCCATCGCGGCAGGGCCCACGGCCGGGCCGTTGCCCCCGGGCCAGCGGGGGTCTTTCGGGATCCTTGAGCCCAGGGACCGGCGAGGCCCAGCCTGGTCCCCCCCTTTCTCTCCACGAGGCTCAGCTCCGGCCTCGCAGGCGCGAGGACGCGGCCCCGGTCCGGCTCACGCGCGTCTCGTCCTCTGCTTTCAGGTGTGGCCGACGAGGACGCCTTCGCGGAGGAGTGCCTGCGACGAGGCCAGAGCGCGCTGCCCGCCCAGCCCGCCAGCTCCAGCGCCCGCTCGCTGCGGCCGCCACGGCCCGCGCCCCCACCCCGGCCGGCGGCGCACGCCGCGGGGGAGGACGAGGACGCGCCGGGCGCCTTCTGCGCAGGTGTGCACGGGGACCCCGCCCCCCGGCCGCCGCCGGGCCCCCGAGGACCGAGACGCCTCCTGTGCTGCTGCGTGCTGGCCTGACGGGTGGGTGGGGGCGCCGCGCGGCCTCATTAAACAGGCGCCAGGCCCGCAGCACCGCATGTGTGTGTTGACTTGGCTGAGCCCGCGGCTCGGCCTGCCCCCGGGAGCCCTCCGTCTGCCGCCTGACCTCGCTCCCCGCCCTCGTGCTGATCACGCGTGCGGCCTGGGGCCCCCGGGGGCCCTCTCGCTGGGCGCTGGGCGCCGGGCGCCGGGTGCCGGGTGCCGACCTGGCCCCCTCCCCCAGGGGAGGGCTCCCGCCCTGTTTCAGCTTCTGGACCCGCCGTTATCTTGGGGGGCCCAGGGGGTCTGTGAACTGCGGTCCCCATAGAAGGTTCTGGATCACGTCTGAGGGCACAGCTGTGTGCAGGCTGGACCTGGCTGAGTCTGGAGCCAGGCGCCGGGAATCTATAGTTGGGGCTGTTCATCAGTACTCAGCGATCACTTAGGTTCTTGGGCCCGGAAGTCGCCAGGTTGACCCCAGTTGGCCAGGAGGTGGAAGGACAGGTGGCCCCTCACCGCGGGGTCGGGATGGCGTCTCAGTGGGGCTGACTGCTCCTGGGGCGAGGCAGGGACCCAAAAAGGCAGGGCCTGCTGCTCTCCCGGAACTTCCTGCTGGGAGCTCAGTGCCTGTAGCCCGGCTGCCGCCCCCTCATGTGGAACAGGTCCAGGGCTGCCCCTGAGGACAGGGCTTGTCCTGTCCGCCTGCCGGATGTTGGGCGAGCTGGGCCCCGAGCCAGGTCTGCAGAGCCCCAGGGATGGCAAACAACCCCCCTGGGTGGTCGAGTGAAAGATGGGGGCAGACAGAAGGGCTGGGTGAGGTCGGGACAGGCTTGCTGTGCCTCGCGTGGGCCTGCAGGCATCCTCTGGGCTCACTGCCACCTCCTGGCCCCAGTGGCATGCAGGCTGGACGTGTGGGGGACAGGGCCATGAGTCCAGCTTCCCAGACACACAGGACTTGATGGGGGTCTCGTGGCTGGAAGGGGTCCTTCTGGTTGGAAGGACCTGCCTCCGGCGTGGGGCCCAGGCCTGCCTCGAGGCACTGTCTAGACGTCTGGTCAGGAGGTGGAACTGGGGGCCACGGCGAGGCCCAGGCAGCCCGTGGGTAGTGGAGGGAGGACAGTAGCTGCTGCAGGGCGTCTCGGGAGAGGAGAATTCGGCAGGAAAAGCAAAGTGACTGTGCTCTTGAGCTTGGCCAGGTCCCGCCCAGGTGCCTGCAGGTGGGAGGCTGCTGACACCAGCACGCGGCGCGCGGGGGCTCCGTCTCTGCCAGGTGCTGGTCCCGCCTGCGTCCCGGGCGGCCGGGGGCCCTGGCGGACGCGCCAGCAGGAGCCAGCGAAGGGTTCGAGGTGGGATGACTAAGTGGCTGGTGTGGCCGCGGTCAGCTCTTACTGGGAGACGACAGAGCTGCTTGCTCCAAAGGAAGGTTCCAGAAACAGACAGTGGAAAATGTCGCTGGGTCTCAGGGCGAGCTAGGTCCCCAGCAGGTCAGCGGCCTCTGGCGCAGTGATGGAACCTGCTGGGCGCCCCGTCCCTGAGTTAAGCTGCCCCCCGGGGCGCGTGCTCCCGTGTGGTGGGGAGGGTCCCACGGTGCCTTCGGCCAGGTTGCCACGTCCTGGGTTGTTTTCTTGGGAGCATGTGGGGAGGAGCGTGGCCCCCACAGCGTGTCCAGTGTCCCCTCCTGGATGAGGTGCCCGAGGGGCTGGCGGGCGGGTTCTGGTCTTGGGTGTGCGCTTAGCCCTCATGGACTTGCGGGTCCTGGGAGGGCCTCCTATGTGGACGGCCTGGCCCGTGTTGTGTGGTTCAGGGTTGGGCAGGTTTGTGGGGGCCATGGGGCAGCTCTGCTCACCCCGATGGTCCCTTCTTGCTGGCGCTCCTGTGCAGCGCGGTGACTGACCCAGCTTTATTCAGAGGGTGCATCGCATGCCTCTCGGGACCCGTAAACTGGACAGTGAGACGTGGAGAAAGGATTAGTGTCCATTTATGGATTCCACACACACCGGGGGTCTGTCCAGAACGTGGAGCTGTTCAGCATGAACAGAAGCTCCTGGGTCACGAGGAGCACTGGTCCTTTACCTTCCCAGGCCTGGCCGGGGCGCTGCGGGCCGTTCCGGGTCGGGGTCGGGGTCTCATGGCTGGCGAGGCCCGAGTGGGCAGGAGCGGGTCCGGGCGCTCAGGTGTCGAGATCAGGCCCCGTGGCCGCGGGTGGACGGGGCCGCTCGAGGAGGTGAGGAGGTGTGCATCGGCAGGGCTTGGCAGGTGTCTCCTCCTTTGGGCGTTTCTGCAGGCAGCTGAGTCTGGGCGAGGACGAGGCCCCACCTCCCTGTGCGAGGGCCTCGGTTCCCCTGCCGCTGGCCCTTTGTGGGGCGCTCTCACCCCAGGTGACCTGGGCAGGGCACTGTGGGCCCTCTGCGGGGAGGGGGCAGGACATGGGCTGCACCTCAGCCTTGGTGCCCGCCTCCAGCGGCCCATGGGCTCCAGGGCTGCAGCCTCGGACCCCGCGGGCACCGTGTCCCCACTCTCCACCCCCGCCCCGAAACGGGCCTCGTGGTCGGTCCCGGCAGCTGTCAGCGCCCATGTGGCTGACCCGGGGCCTGCCCACCAGGTGTTGGTTCTGAGAAGGGGTCCCCAGGTGTTACCCACTGGGTGTTGGTTCTGAGAAGGGGTCCCCGGGTGTTACCCACTGGGTGTTGGTTCTGAGAAGGGGGTCCCCGGGTGTTACCCACCGGGTGTTGGTTCTGAGAAGGGGTCCCCGGGTGTTACCCACCGGGTGTTGGTTCTGAGAAGGGGTCCCCGAGTGGGTGCAGGGCCTTTGAACAGACTGGGGCCCCAGTGGTTTCGCTCTGAGATGCACCTGCTGCGTAACATGAAACCCGGAGCCGCTCTGGGGACCTTCTCAGGCTTGGGGCCATGTGAGCCGGCCCACGGATCCGCAGTGGCCCTGGTCTGGTTCTGGGCAGGACGTCGCAGTGGTCTCTTCTCCCCACTACTCCGCGCCCCCGCCCCCTGCATCCGTGTGCGTGTCCACACAGGCCCTGAGCCGTTTGTGCAGAGCAGCCCTGGGTGCCTGGCTCCAGGTAGAACCCCAGAAGGCGAGTGGTTTGGGCCCTCGTCCTCCCCAGCCTTGGGAAGGCAGGAAGGCGGCATTTGGTCACTGCTGGGCTTCTGCCTGCAGAGGGGCCCCCGGGTGCCTCGGGGAGGGTCGTTGGGCCGGGCGTGGGGCAGTGGGCTCCCGGCGGGCGGGTGGGCGCTCGGCCTCCGGGACCGGGGGTGCTGGTGTGAGAGGCTTTCATCGCCAGGCACTGAGTCAGCTCGTGTTTCTGTTGGGCCTCCGGTAAGGAGCAGGCGGCGTTTGCCGTGCCGTGTGTCAGCGGGGGAGGGGATGTTTAGAGCCCCGCACTGCCACCTACAGCGTCTCACAAGCCTGTCTCCTTAGGATTCAAAGAAGGCGGCAAGAGGAAGAAGCCGAAGCACAGGGAGGAGTCGAAGAAGAAGAAGTCGACCAGGGGCCCCCTCTAGACGGCTGCGGCGGAGCAGCCCAGTGCACTCGCGCGGCCCGCCTCCTGCGGGGGTTGCACGGGCCGGGGCGCGGGGCGGAGCCGCCGGCCGCCCCCGC
>SJYC01051339.1:0-37209 GCA_006408675.1 Madoqua kirkii | reverse complement strand
GTCCACGGCTCCTGTTCCTGCCTGTCCTCCCCTGAGCACCCCTGGCCGTCACCCTCCCAGGAACCAGGCCTCCCCCTACACAGCCTCCGTGCATGCAGGGCCTGCAGCTGCCCTGGCCCACCCGAGGAGGATGGGAGCTGGGGGCCCCGGGCCACTCGCTGTCCACGCCCTTGAGGGGCCTGGGCTCGGGGCCAGAGCTGGACCTTCCGCTGCTGTCTCAGGGCCCAGCCTGGACACACAGGGCCCATCCCACGTGTCTGTAACCTGTGCACAATCAGGACTGGTGTTTTCTTTTAATAAAGCGGAACACCTACCGCACAGCCCGCGTGGAAGAACCGAGTCCAGAAGGGTCTGCTGAGCAGGGTATGATTTTAGCCAGCAATTCTAAACCACATACGAAAGGCAACCTGTTCCCAAGCCAAGAGGAAACCCTCCCTTTCAGATAAAGAGGGAGATTGCCCTGGACTGATGGTTCTAGAGCCAACCGCCTCCTGGCCGGAGGTTCACCAGCAGCATCCCCATGCGTCCCCAGGCCAGGGGAGGCTGAGGCCCAGGAGGGCGGCAGCGCCCTTCACTGTCTGTGCCACTGACGCTTCAGGTTGCTCCCCGCAGGGCCCTGGGGTACACGGGCCACTGGGGACTCTGGGGAAAAACCAGAAGTGTGTGTGTGTGCGTGTGTGTGCGTGAGACAGAGACACACACAGAGGCCCTGGTCTGTCCCCCATGGGGCTCTGGCGGGTGGCAGAGGCATCGTGGGCACCCCAGCACAGCAGTCACCTGGCCGCAGCCCCATGAGAGACCCAGCGATACCTGTGGTCGAGTCTGCTCGGCACCAGAATCATGAGAGAGAATCACGGGGCAGTCGTCTGAAGCCAGGGGGCCTGGGATGCTTGTTACGCAGTGATAGCTGACGGATGCAGAGGTGCTGGTGGGGAGAAGCTCACGGGCCGGTCTGGGAGGTGGGGCTTGCCCCATGGCCCGGAGCTTGGCCACTCCACCTTCCTCTGCTCAGAGTCCCTCCCGGCGTCCTGGCCCAGCTGGGGAGCCCTCTTGCTTCTCTTTCTGGACCCCAGACTCCGGGACCACCCGCAGGGCCCCTCTCCCTCCTGGCGAGGCCAGGGCAAGCCTCAGGGTGGGGGCTGCAGACCCGAGCGTCTTCACACACACGGGCCCTCTCTCCCGTCCTCGTCATCCCCACACCCTCCGTGACCGTCTCCAGGCCCAGGGCCCCGCTGCAGGCTGCACACGCTGCGTGCCCAGGGCCTGTTGGGACCCGGGTCATCCTGGGGCTGGGAGGGCCAAAGGGAGGAGGGCAGGGTGGAGCTGGTCGCTGTCCTGGTCCAGCAAGGCTCTGAACACAGGCACACGGAAACGGCAAAATGGCTTCTGACCAAGCGTTAAAGCCAGTCCACTCTGAGGCAGACGTCTCCACCACAGGAGGTGATCCGGACCAGTAAGTGCACAGTCACAATTTTATCATCAGGAAGCAAACAGTCAGCATTTAAGTTTAAGGAGTTTGTGTAGCAAAACACGGACTCCTCAGCACGCCAGCGGCTGGCCCGCGTCCCACGTCGTGTCTGTGACGAGGGGCGGCTTCTGACCCGGTCGGTGGGACGCAGGACTCGTCGGGTCCCTCACACGCTCTTCTTGTCCTCACACACTCTCTGTTTTTCGCACTTGAACCAAAGTTGACACGCCCATGGATGGACCTTTTCCTATTTGTGAAATTGCAAAGTTAACGTTCAGCTTTTCGTTCATTCTCAAAAGCTGGAAAGTATTCTCAAGTTAGAATTGTTCTTAATTTTCTAAATGTCGGCAAATCACTGAAGATTCTTGAGCATCATTTGGTTGCGCTTTATGCTTGCACACAGAACAGTCTTATACAAGTTGTAAACAGGACACAATGTGGTCTCAGGTTTTAAGCCTCAGGCTGCCAGTCACACTCATGTGCGTATTTTTGGACCCTGAAGTGTGACGCTCCGTGAAGTCCCCCTGCCTCTGACCGTCTGCAGTGGCCGCAGTGCTGGCCTGTGCTGGCGGGTGCTCGGCCTCCTGCGGGACGGGCCGTGTGGCCCCAGGTCCCCGCCGGCTCCTCCCCTGTGGTGGCTGAGCCGTGACCCACATCTCCCTGGGTGGGATGGGTGTGTGGACCAGGAGGCCGTGGCGGCTGGTGGAAAACGGGTGTCTCTCAACCTTGCTAAATGCTTGTGGACTCAGCCTTTACTTTAGATCAAAGAATACGCGTCTGATTTCATATTTTGGTAAAACTGAATCTGAAGCTACTTCTGTCTCCTGCTGAAAACATGCTGTTGCTGAACTGAAGTTCAGTAAGCCGTGCAGAGGGACGCAGTCGTTTCTGGCTTTGGCTGAACACTCGCTAGGCAGGCAACCCTCTTACCGCCAAACCTGGTTTCCCTTTCGTTGGCTTCTGAGACTTTCAGAGCCCCTGATCGTGGCTTCCCCATGTTTACGGGAGCTTGGAGACCTTACTTTGGCCACCTGATGTGAAAAACTGACTCACTGGAAAAGACCCTGATGCTGGGAAAGATGAAGGTGGGAGGAGAAGGGGATAGCAGATGGTTGGATGGCATCACCGACTCGATGGACATGGGTTTGGGTGAACTCCGGGAGCTGGTGCTGCGGTCCATGGGGTCGCAAAGAGTCGGACATGACTGAGTGACTGAACTGAACCTTTGTCTGTATGACATTTACCCTCCAGTTCTCAGCCCCTTCTGGTGTGGGGACAGGACCAGGATGCAGGATCGACTCAGGGCAAAGAAGCCACTTAAGGACAATCAGCAGACTTGGCGTGGGGCGGGCAGGCCAGGTGGTCTCTGGACAGAACCTCTCCGGATGACGACCGTTGCCTCTGTTATTTCTATCTTTTATCTTTTTCCACAATAGAACCGGGAGTGGTTTGCAAAGATGACTGCATGGAGGGGGTGGCGGGGGCAGAGTGCAGCCCGGAGGCGTGCCCCCTCTCTCTCGCTCTCTGCCCCGTGTTCCCTGCCAAGCCTGAGGTCAGGCGTCTCTCTGGACGCGGATGTTGATGCTCCTGTGATGCTTGTTACAAACTCAGATGCTCAGCTTCTGTCAGTGAGCTGGGCCTTGGACTCTGCCCTCGGCCCTCATGGCTAGATGGGACCCCGTGCCCTGAGCCTGGGCAGCTGACGGGACTTGGTGCCACCAGCTCTTGGCTGCCTTCCTGTGCCCGTCCAGCTGCTGCTCGGCCTCGTGTGCAGCAGGCCAGGTGCCCTGGCTTTCCACCACCCGAGTGCAGTTGGGTATGTTGTGCACTGCACAAGGGCCCTTGGCTGAGGGGACAAATGGGGACTGAAACCCGGCCCTGGCCTGTGGGCCAGAGCAGCACACGTGGCTGCAGGGCCAGCAGCTGCTCTGGTGCCCACGAGCCGCCCAGGCCTCAGCGACACCTCCTCCTGGGTGCTACGCAGCTTGACTGACCACGGCAGCCAGTCAGCCCCGACGGGTCCACAGGGGCCAATCCCGCCTGCTCTGGACTCGCCCCCAGCTCTGCACCCCGACTTTTTCTTGTGCCTCCCCCACCCTCCCCAGCGCTGCCCCGGGGCCCCGCCACCCACCCCTCCTGCTGCTTCTCCACCTCCTCAAGCTGATGCACGGGCACACACACGACAGACATGCACACACGAGCTCCCGCGCACACACACGAGCACACACACACACTCGAGCTCACATGCATGCACTCGAGCACATGTGCACACACTCGAGCACATGCACACACACTTGAGCACACACACACTTGAGCTCATGTGCACACACTCGAGCACATGTGCACACTCAAGCTCACGTGCACACATTCACACTCACGTGCACACACATGAGCACATACACACACTCGAGCTCACACACATACACTCGAACACACAGACACACACACACGAGCACATACAGACATGAGCACACACACACTCAAGCTCACGTGCACATACTCGAGCACACGCATGTACACATGAGCACACGTGTGCATACGAGCACATACACACATGTATATAAGCATAGACATACAAGTGCACACAATGCACACAGACACAAGCACATACACGAACACACACACATAAGCACACACGCACACTTGAGCACATGTGAGCACACCTGAGCACACATGTGCATGTATATGAGCACATACATACAAGTGCATACAATACACACAGGCAGGAGGACACACGCACACACTCAAGCACACGCACACACACAAGCACACACAGACACTTGGTCACACATGCATATGTATATGAGCACACATACAAGGGCACACAGTGCACACAGACATGAGCACATGCATGCACACATGCGAAACCAAGCTCAGACATGCACATACACACGTGTGCACATGCACACACTCAAGCACACACACAAGTACACACACATGTGCACATACCCACACCCACATGCACACACGAGCACACACATGCGCACCCCCTCTGCTGACTGCATGCCCACCCCCTCCCACCTGCCAACACCGTCTCTCTGTGCCCCTCTGTCCACAGCAGAAGGTCTTCTGTGAGGTCAGCCTCTTAACGGGGGTCTTGTAGCCCCTCCAGCAGCCCTCGTGGGGTGTCCCCACCCCTGCAGTGCCAGCCCTCAGTCCTGGGCCTTCCAGATGCTGAGCCCCTCAAGCCTGGAGGGGCCAGGATCCTTGACCTTCCACTAGGTCCCATTTGCTATGAGACTGTGGGGATTCTCTGTAAATCTTGGCTTTAGGATTTGGAGTTGACTGAAACAGCCTCATTTCTTAGTATTTTGAAAATTTTAAATGTTTCTTAGTGAGAATGTGTTCTGATAATAAATACACATTTGCACTCACAAAATACAATTATCAAATGTGATTAAACAAGGCATTGGCTACTGACGTGGTGAGAAGGGAGGAGATTCCACGCCCGCCACCCACCCTCCTGGCTGTGGCCCCCAATCAGGGCCTGGCACACAGTTGGCATGGTTGGGGCACCGTCTGCCTGCAGGAGGCGGGAGGGGAAGTCTGGGGAGCTCTTGGAAAGGCGCCTGGGGACCCTGCTCAGGGCTGGTCTGTTCCTCCTCTGCAGGGACTGACAGGTCTGACTGCTTGTGGATCAATTTTTCTGATTTCCATGAAAAGGGAAAGAAAATAAGAGTGTGTGAGGCCCTCAGAGGACCAGAAGGAAGCAGTCTGGCCACAGATATGAAGGAGCGGCGGCGGGTGGGGGGCAGTGGCCCCAGAGGAAGCAGCCGGGGCTGATCCCAAGCTGTGTGGCTGAGGCGGGTGAGGGCTGGCCTGCCGGGGGCTGGGCAGAAGGTGTGGCTGGGCCCCCACCCATGCTGGGGGGGGGTGACCATGTTCCTCTTCTTCTAAACCTGGGGACAGACCCAGGGCTCAGGGCTCAGGGAGGACAGCAGAGGCTGGGCCTCGCGAGGGTGCCTCCTCTCCTGGGACAGTCTAGAGGAGTGCAGAGAAAGAGCCCCAAGCATCCGCCACCAGGCGGACGGGGCCTGATGACACAGCGTCTGGGGAGGGGAGAAGCTGTTTTCAATGACTTGACAAATTATCACTGTATTTTAACTATGATTGTGTCAGGAAATGAAGTAGAGACGGGAGGAAAGTTCAAGAAAGATAGGCTTGAATTAGACATTGAGCCAGTCCAAACCCTGAGATGCGTGTGTAAGCTGCTCTTTCAAAGCAGATGCCCCAGGAGGGAGGAGAGAGACACACGGACAGGCGGAGGACAGACACGCAGAGAGAGAGACAGACAGAGAGGCTGGACCCGAGGCCGCCCCCACCAGGGCGAGCCCAGGGCGGTGCGGAGGCGCCTCTCGCCTCCTTTCGTCCGAGAACGCCCTCCTCACTGGCGGCTTCTCTGGGGACTCGGCTTCTCTCAGCTGCTGCTGCTGCTGCTAAGTCACTTCAGTCGAGTCCAACTCTGTGCGACCCATACACGGCAGCCCACCAGGCTCCCCTGGCCCTGGGATTCTCCAGGCAAGAACACTGGAGTGGGTTGCCATTTCCTTCTCCAAAGCATGAAAGTGAAAAGTGAAAGTGAAGTCGCTCAGGCGTGCCCGACTCTTAGCGACCCCATGGGCTGCAGCCCACCAGGCTCCTCCATCCAGGGGATTTTCCAGGCGAGAGCACTGGAGTGGGGCGCCATTGCCTTCTCCGCAGCTTCTCTCAGAGGCAGAAGCAAACCCACCAGCCCGTGGTGCCCCAACATGCTCGGGACAGACTCTGGAAGCCCAGGTTCCAGACAAAAGGGGGCCGTGCCCGCGGGAGGCCCCACGCGTCCCCATGCCCACCCCGGACTGAGTCTCCACCACGCCGGGTGCAGCCCGGGGAGCGGTGGTCACAGCCCGGTGGAAGTGCACGGTCCCGGCTCCTGGGAGCGCCATCCGAGCCGGCGGCGGCAGCCATCAGCGGCGCTCAGCCGCGGAGACATGACACGCGCCATATGGCTCAGCTAAGAAACGGAGCGGCCTAGACGGTGAAGACCAGTCTCTAAACAAATAGCCCGAACAAAATGAAAGCCAGCCATTGTTTAGGAACAAAGGTGTAATCAAATTCTAATTTTCTATTCCAATAAACGTCCTTGAATTAATGCCTGTTCTGCTAATTATGGTTTTTTTTTATTAGTGTTCTACTTGATTAATAAACACACAGCACAGCCGGCACATGACACTGCTGCACCCCCCGCGGGGCGCCGCCGGGGCTTTCCTGCTCGAATCTGAAAGCAGGAGTCAGAGGGCAGGGAAGCGGCTGGGAGCAGAGGTGAGCAGGCCGGCTTCTGAGAGCACGGGTGTCAATTTTGTAAGAAAAAACAAAAGCTTCCTGATGTGCTTTCTCCACCTGCACCACCCAGTAAATCAGACCAACAGCACTGACTTACTGTGGCTCGTCCTGGCCAGGGAGGCCCAGGTGGGCCAGAGGTTTGTGGGGAGCGTTCTCACCCACGACCCTGCAGAGGGGACGCTGCTCCCAGCCAGAGAGACAGGGCAGCGTGGGCGGGGGCGGGCCTGGGTGGCCCAGCTGCAGGATCTCAGCGGTGCAGGCCGAGGTGGCGATGGACTTGGTGTGGGTGGAGAAGGGGTGCTGACCCTGTGACCTGGGTGTCTCAGGGGAGGATGGAGAATTCTCTACAGGCACCGACCCCGAGGGCAGGCTGGGGTGCCTGAGACACTTGCAGTTCGTTTTTGGGGCGCAGGGCTGGAGAGTGACACCAGGGGAGGGGCAGACTCTTAGATCAGGCTGTGGGCTGCTCCAGGAACCCCACGTCCTCACGCGAGGGCTCAGGACTCCTGGGCTCAGGACTCCTGGGGGAGGCGAGCGTCTTTAACAAGGTTGGATCTGCCAGCTGGTGCGAGGCTGTCTGCCCCCAGCCCGTGCGTCTTCCGGGAATTCCAGCGAGCCCACCCGCACCCTGACACAGACCCCGGGGTCGCCATCTGGAGAAGCGCTGGGCACACCGTGGATGGCCTAGTTTATGGCACTAGATAGGTGGGCCCTTCGCTTTCTCTTTGCCAGATTGCATCTAACAGCTTGTGAACGTCCCCGTCATCTCAGGCGGCAGTGATGGTTCAGCCCCGAGGTGTCACGAAGGTGAGCAGTGGGGCGCCTGCCCCTGGCACATTCCGCGCCTGGGCGACGGGGGAGCGTTGGCGAGTGTCAGGACGAACTGGGAGCCTGTGCCATCCCAGGTGCGCTCTGAGAGCCGCCGAGCCCGTGAAGGGGGTGGCTCAGCCCCCAGATCCCTCCTCACGGGCCCCTGGGGAGGCCTGGGGGCCAAGGCAGCACCGCGCACTGCTCTGTGGCCCCAGGCGCCCGTGTTTCCTGGTGGATCTTGAAGACCAGGGACTGAAGCTCCCACCGCACAGCCCACCCCCAGCAGGGTATGCACGTGGCGCACACTAACTGCTGGGTATTGTCGGGGAAGAACGCCCTCCTCGTGGTTGGGAGACTCACAGCCTGGGTCCCTGGCACCAATAGACAAGGAAGGCTCAGTTCAGTCCATTTCAGTCTCTCAGTCGTGTCTGACTCTTTGCGACCCCATGGACTGCAGCACGCCAGGCCTCCCGGTCCATCGCTATCTCGCAGAGCTTCCTCAAACTCATGTCCATCGAGTCGGTGATGCCGTCCAACCACCTCATCCTCTGTCGTCCCCTTCTCCCTCCTTCAGTCTTTCCCAGCATCAGGGGCTTTTCTAGTGAGTCAGTTCTTCCCATCAGCCAAAGTATTGGAGTTTCAGCTTCAGCATCAGTCCTTCCAGTGAATGTTCAAGACGGATTTCCTTTAGGATGGACTGGTTGGCTCTCCCTGCAGTCCAAGGGGCTCTCGAGAGTCTTCTCCATCTTGACAATAAAACTTCACACAGGGCCTGCCGCCGGCTCTGAGTTGGAGCGGGCGTGGGCAGGGTGCAGAGGGCCCGGCCCTCCCGGCCGAGGCGGGACGGAATGTGGACTCCGGAAGCAGCCTTGGCGTCCGCCCTAGAGGGGCCGCCACTCCTCAGAGCCTCGGCGCGCTCTTCCGTCCCCGGCTCAGCGCCTGCGTCCTGCCCGCTGCGAGCTGCACGCGTCAGGTTGTCTCCGCTCACGGCGAGTCTGCAGCTCCGTCCTCCACCCACAGCCCGGGCTTCCGCTGCTGCCTCCCGTCTGTCTCACCTGGACTGCCTGCGGAACGAGCGCGGCGTTCTCTGGTTTCTGAATAACTATTCCCCTTGGGTTTCCTTCCAGAGCTTGGTTGGGTTCTTTCCCTCTCTCCTTCCAGTCTAATGAGCTATAACTCACACGCACACGGGGTAAGTGAGGCATATACAGAACGACCAGACGCATATGTCGTGAAATGATAACTACAGTTCAGTTCAGTCACTCAGTCGTGTCCGACTCTTCGACCCCATGAATCGCAGCATGCCAGGCCTCCCTGAGTTCATCGTCTCCCGGAGTTCACTCAGACTCACGTCCATGGAGTCAGTGATGCCATCCAGCCATCTCATCCTCTGTTGTCCCCTTCTCCTCCTGCCCCCAATCCCTCCCAGCATCAGAGTCTTTTCCAATGAATCAACCCTTCGAAGGAGGTGGCCAGAGTACTGGAGTTTCAGCTTTAGCATCATTCCTTCCAAAGAAATCCCAGGGCTGATCTTCAGAATGGACTGGGTGGATCTCCTTGCAGTCCAAGGGACACATTATTTCAAACAAATACAAAATTAAAGAAGTCGAATTGTTTCCTTGTGATGAGAACTCTTAGGATTTACTCTGAGAACTTTCCTCTATGACACAGTGTTAATTATATCTATCACGTGGTAAATCACATTGCTTGCTTATAACTGGAAGCTTGTACCTTTGACAGCCTTCATCCACTTCTGCTTGCTCCCACCTCTCATCTCTGGTAACCACAAATCTCGTCTTTTCCCACAACCTGGTTGGTTTCTGAAGTAGTGTTTACCTTCCATGCTATGTAGGTTCTTCTTACACCGCAGGGCTGTTCAGTATTTCTGCACGTTTCAGAACCACGGCCGGATGTCTGGCCACCGCGTGTCACTGTGTGAGGATGGCAGGCAGTTCCTGGCTTCTCCTCCCCCAGCCCCTCCTCCGTGCCTGGGAGCTCGGCCCCCGGGCTCCCGCGCCCACCTCTGCCTTCGCGCTGGCAGCCTGGCCTCTGCTTCCAGGACGCTGTGGCCCCTTCGCCGTGTCCCTGGTTCTTTCCCAGAGCCCCTCGCTCTTGTTCTGTGCTGTTCTTCCTCACTGGCATTCACGGTGCTTAAATCCACACCTGTCTTCCCGAGTCGCGTCACCGCGTGTCCTCACAGCGGTGAGCTTGGCCTCCTGGGCTCGGTGGTGGTTCATGCGGAGCTGAGCCCCACGGGGACATCTCCTCTGGGGCTTGCATGCGGTCTATCCGAGTCGTTTTGCCTCCATGAGGTGGAGACCTCAGGGCTCCATCTGCGTCTCATCCGCTCTTCATCCTGTTCACGCTGAGGACTCCCTGTGTCCCCCGGGCGTGGGGAACAAGCTCAGCCTCTCAGACAGGGCGCCCGCCTTCTTTGGGCTGGATGGCGGGGCCGGCCTTTCTGCAGACTTCTCCATGGTCTCGAGGCAGAGGCGCACCACAGCCGGCTCCTGCGGACTTGCCAGAGCGCACTTAAATTTTGGGAGTGCTACAAGCTGGTTGTTAATATAGCCATAATTAAAGTCAAATTATGGTAACTGACGCATTAGATGAAGACATGGGTGATAAACACTCAAAACGCATCCCTTCCTGTTTGGACAGCACTTTCCTCCCGCGACCCTAGCAGCTGTCTTCGCAGTTCACCGAGTGAGCCGGCATTAACATCGTTCCTGGCGGGTGTGTTTGAGGCCCAGAAATCAAGTCTGGCCAGTCAAGACTTTACTGTTGTCTGGGGGATTGCCTAGACCTCAGGCACGGGCTGGGGAAGACACTGCGAACGCGGATTACACTTAAATGCGTGTGGCGTCTGCAGGTGAGAATCTGAAGAGCACGCGGACAAGTGGACACGGTCCTCCAGGCGCAAGACCACGACCCAGCTCCACAGAGGAGTCGCTGGCCCACAGATGAGCTCGTCCTCGCCGCCTTGCCAGGCCGGGTGACAGCGGCCGCTGGTGTGCACGGGGAGCTGCCGATGCGGGACTCCCAGGGCACTGAAGCCGGCTCCTGCGGGCCCATCGGCTCGGGGGTGCCGACAGCAGGGCGGCTGGCCCTGTGCAGCCCCAGCCCCCCTGTGCGGGCCCCACGTGGACACGTGGACGTGGACCCCCAGCCCGAGGGCACGCCCTCCATCTGCATCCCGCCTGTCTTCAGAGCTGGCTGTGCACATTTTCAAAGTCCATTCTGCTCAGCACCCCTGAGCACCCTGAATGGAGGGGCCTCTTTAGGCCCCACGCAGACTCACACGCGCGTGTCTCGAGACGTGCCACTTGTTGTCAAGTGCGTGTGGATGAGTGACAGCGACTCCCAGCACACGGACAGCATAAGCGAGCGGGAGCCGGGCAGGACCCTGGGGAGAAGCACGCTCAGGGAGGGAGGGGCCGCGGGGCGGAGCCTACGGAGCAGAGTCGGGTGCCCCGCAGCAGAGACGGGGCTGATTTCCTGAGAAAGGAGCACCCGCGTCTGCTCTGGCCGCGTCTCACCCCCGCCCGCGGAGACCGCACAGGGAGAGCGGGGCGGCGGGTCACAGCGACAGGGCCGTCCCGCTGGGTCTCACTGCTCCCAGGGGGTCCCTGGGCTGAGAGGCTCCTGGGGCGGCTCTGTCTCTGTGAGCTGGGGAGCCGCCCTCCCCTGTAGGCAGCAAAGATGGGCCAGGGCTCCCTGACGCTCCCTGGGCAGACACATGCAGTGAAGAGGGGCCAGGGACACCCGAGGCGGGGCACGTCCCAACGCTCGCCCGAGACGGTTTCATCTTTTTAACGAATAGACTCGCAGCCACACGCGACACTCTGGCCCCCTGTCCACAGGCAGCTCCGCAAATAAAACCAGAACTCGGTATGGAGCTCCACGGACGCACACAGTTTGTTCTGGCATCTAAACTTAGCCCACAGCTTCAGGAAACAGCATGGATGGGACACACAAAACAAGAACCCCCCAAACTGCTCACTCATCCAAATAAAGACCACTCAGATGTGAAATCAGAAGTTTAATCAGACACAATTAAATATATTTGTATATCTCACACTGAAGAGACATAAAATGTTAGGAATTACAAGTAGGAATATGCTTCCTATGTTCAGATAAACTAGTTTCCATTGTTTCAATTCCAGGAAGAGAAACAGCTTTGAGGATGAAATGATCGACATGTTGAAGCATATATGCACGACAACACCATTCAGAGACACAAACGGGATTTGGCATCTCTCTCCCCATCCGGTCGGCCGCCTCCCCTATCCCGCTTTTGGAGGCGTGGCATCTGTTTAAGATGCACGGACGGTGTGCCACACGGGAAGCACAGTGAGGTGCGCTCTGTTTTGGGGTGGGGGCGTTACCTTGGTGCCCAAGTGCTATTTTGGCAAATCTGAAGGATCGCTAGACGCGTGCCTGTGTGACATCAGATGGAGATCTGCCCGAGAGGCCAGGAGCCTGACCCCGGGAGGGGCCCAGCTGCCACCTCGTCCCGGATGCCTGGATCCCATGCAGGCAAGAAGCAGACGAGAGCAGGCCTCCCTGCCCTTTCCCATGGTGCGGCGTTCCTGGTCCTCTCTGGATGCCAGCAGGGCCCCGGCCTTCCTGGGGAGGGCACCACACAGGCCTGCCCCCCATTTTCATTACCCCTCAGGGAAGCATTTAGCTGCATCCGGGTGAAATCCAGTATTCCTGCCTGGGCAACCCCATGGACAGAGGAGGCTGGCGGGCTACAGCCCATGGGGTTGCAAGGAGTCGGACACGTCTGAAGTGACAGACACACGTATAAACCCCTATTTGTAGCTAAAAGCGTGTCTGGAGGTTGGGGCTCTGCCAGGGCCTTGCCAAGTGTGCCTGTCTGCTGGCCTGGAAGGAGGCACTCTGGATGGGAACGTGTTTGCCCCTGGGGCCCCTGGCTGTCCGGGGGCGTGGAGGTTTGGGAGGGGCTGTCACTGTGCCCCACAGTGCTTGGGGGAAGGTTTGCAGCAGCCCAGATCGGATGAGCAGCTGGCACCGCTGGTTTATGATCTGCCCCAAAGCTGCAGGAGGCCACCGTCACGCCCGCCCAACTCCCAAGGGAGCCGGCGGTTTCTCCCGGTGGCACACGGTCATAAGGACAAACGCCAAGTGTGTCTCCTACTAGGGCGGCCCGGTGGGCCCTCTGGGCCCCGCCCTGCATGGCTGACCCTCCAGAGAGTGACAGGTCACCAACCAGGCTCTTGTGGGGACCACACTGATGGTGCCGTCCATACGACGTGATTGGCAGTTAAGAACGTGGATGTGTGTTTTAAGGAAAAATAAAGTTTTTTCAAGAAATGGAAAATAGAAGAACTGATTGCGCCCCATTATCGCATCTGCCCATGGATTTCCCTTCATCGTTATTTGGCTGAACAGAAACACGCACTTTAACTGCTCAGCTGCACTGACTGAAGAGTCTTAAGGACTAGACCGCTAGGCAGCTGCAGCAGGAGGCGGTCACGACGTCCGTGGTCGCTGGCGGGGCCCCCGGTCGTGGGTGCCTCCAGCCTCACTGGGGAAAGGCTTTGAGGATGGCGTTCACCTCCTCGGCCACGGCCGTCAGGGAAACTCGAACTGCTCCTGGAGGGACAGAGGAGGGAGACGTGAGTGGGGTCCCTTTCTTCTGCAGCCGCGGGCTCCGTGTGCCATCCTGCGGAGAGCAGCTGCTGAGGGAGGGCCGGGAGAGCTGCACACTCCTGTGGGGGGCAGGCGGGGTGCGGGCTTGCGGGAGGAGACCCGGAGCAGACGGCTGCACCCTCGTGCTCGTCTCCGCTCCTGTCCTGGGGAAGCTGGGCTGGACGTGTGAGTGGGGCAGTGGCTGCCCCCGGCTCCTTCTGACCCCAGCCCCAGCGTGGCCCCCCAGGGGTGGGGCTGGACGCAGCCTCCCGTCCTTCTGAGACTCACCGGAAACGGTCACAGTCACGACCCCTTGGGGCTCCCTGGCCTCAGAATGGAAAGGGTGGTACCCGTGCTCTTTGAAAATCCAACCACCATCTGGCTCAACCCGACTCACTTCCGCTTGTCAAGAAACCTCTTCTCACCCTCAACTGTGCCAGCTTAGGCATGCGTATGCCCACAGACACTGGCGTACCCGGGACGGGACACGCTTCCCGTGCAGGCGGAACCTGCAGGATGGCTGAGCAGAAACTAAGGGCGAGTCCTGGGGGTCAGAACCGTCTGCTCCTCCAGAAATGGGGCTCGGCAGACAGAGGACAAGCCCGCCTGTCCGGCGGGCTTTCCAGGTCCACAACCTGTTCCCAGCTCGGCATGAAACACTCGGAGCAGTGTGCCCAGTACTTCCCCATCACACCAAAGAAATTACAAAAGAGTGAACTAGGCAAAGGCTCCCTTAACAGCAGTTAAGTAGTTCTGAGGGAGGAGAGCCCTATCAGTGGCTTGGAGACTCGGTAACTCCAGGCGTCGACAGACAGCCCAATGCCAGAAGGAACGACAAGCTTCCACTTTGAGTGGCTGGTATGTAATAGAGACCACGTGCTGTTCCCTGCTCAGTCGTGTCTGACTCTGCGACCCCAGCGACTGCAGCCCTCCAGGCTCCTCTGTCCATGGGATTCTGCAGGCAAGGATACGGAGTGGGTAAACACTCCCTTCTCCAGGGGATCTTCCTGATCCAGGAAACAAACCCGGGTCTCCTGCACTGCAAGCAGATTCTTTACCATCAGGGCCACCAGGGACGACTGCCAGGTTCTAGCTCAGAGCCTCTGCTGGCGGCCACGAGCCTCCCGAAGCCCAGCCGGCTCTCCCGGGGACAAGCCTCCAGGCCCACGTGCAGTGGCCACCTTGGGGCTGGGTCCCGGACAGTGAGCCAGCCCTGGATTTCTGGATGGGCAGGCCGCCACCCATGGCACAGGCAGCCCGGCAGGACTGCCCCGCCAGGGCCCCGGGACCGAGGGCTGCCTGTCTCTGGGATGGCAGGCAGGCACGGGCAGGGTCCAGCTCTCCCGGGGCCCCCTCAACTGCCAGTGGAGGAACAGCGAGCGGCGGTGGCCACGAGGCCCAGCCGCTAGGCGTGTCCTCCGGCTCTGCCCGGAGCGGTGTCCTGGCTCTGCACGAAGGAGCTGAGCTGGTTCTGCCTCCACGCTTGGGGCTGACTTGGACCACGTGGAACCAGCCACAGGGGCCCAGGAAGCTGTTCTGAGAAATGACCTTCGGGGAAAAAGTGTGCTTGCTGTGCTTCCTAGGCGCGGGGCTCCTTCCCGCCCAACAGAGCAGGTGGCGGGAAGCCTGTGCTCCCTCCCTCGAGGCTCAGACGCTGCCCTGTCCCGTCTGTGGCATGGAACAGGGCCCAGGAGCTGCTGACGCCCTGGGGGGCAGTAAGACGCCGAGCCGGGACGACGGGGGCCCCAGACCCTCGCTGCTCAGCACCGGAGCACAATGCAGCCTGGTCTCCCGGGAGGGCTTTTATAACTCAAGTCCTCTGCAAGGGCGGCTTTAGTGGAGGTGCTGATGGCACCCGAGAGTCCGGGCCCCACCAGGAAGGAGAGCATCCTGTGCTTACGGCTGCAGGACGTGCGTGTGGGGTGTCTGTGGCTGGACATGGACGCTTCTGCAATGCTAAGGGAATGAGCCATCACGCGGACGCTGGTTCTGGTCCAGTGAGCCCAAGGCTGTCCAGGGGTCTTTAGGCTCTGCTCCTTTTGCTGCAAACTTAGCCTTTTCAGTAAGCGCTCAGGGTGCTCAGGGGCCAGCACGGCCCGGGGACACTCTGGTGACTGCCGTCCTGATAACCTCGAAGTGGGGCTGCGGCTGTGGGCTTGGGCGGAACACGCCACACATGTCGCTGGCCTCTGTTGGGGAGACGCCGCTGTTCCCCCGATCCCTCCATCCAGCACACAGAGGGTCCCGGGCTCGGAGGTCCAACCGCGTCTGCTCAGGCTGGAATGTTGGGGCTGTAGCCGGAGCCGCCCCGACCTCCTGGGATGGGCAGCCAGCGTCCAGTCCCAAGTGGAGGTGGTGAGGGAGGCGGCTGGCTGGCCTGCCCCTCGCTCCTTTTGAGAAAACCGCCCCATGAGCCCCGACCCCCAGCCCCAGGCCCGGCTGCCTTACCTTGGTCTGGACCATGCCCGGTCGCTGGTCCCGCAGATGCTCCAGGGTGGCGGCGATGTCGATCTCCTTGGCGCCTGCAAGACACACGCCGGGCTCAGAGGGTGCCGTGCACGTGGGGCCGACAGACACACGCTGGGCTCAGACGGGCACAGTGCACACTGCTGCCCCACACCCGCTGCTGGGGCCTCTGGGCTCAGTGGCCAAATGACGGTGACCATCGTCCTTCAGCCGCTCAGCTGGGAGGGGCATTTCGGGGTTCACAGAGGAACACAGGGCAAGGTGGCTTTCGTTCGTGTTGGCTCAAGAAAGCTGGGCTGCTGCTGCTGAGCCACTTCAGTCGTGTCTGACTCTGCGCAACCCCATAGACGGCAGCCCACCAGGCTCCCCCATCCCTGGGATTCTCCAGGCAAGAACACTGGAGTGGGTTGCCATTTCCCTTTCCAACGCATGAAAGTAAGAAGTGAAAGTGAAGTCGCTCAGTCATGTCTGACTCTTGGCGACCCCATGGACTGCAGCTGACCAGGCTCCTCCGTCCATGGGATCTTCCAGGCAAGAGTACTGGAGTGGGGTGCCATTGCCTTCTCCGAAGAAAGCTAGGCAGAAGCTTGCTATCAGAGGCAGATACACATGCCATGGCAAGCTGCGGCCAGGACAGGCTAGGTCATTACTCAGCTTTATTTGGTAGTGTTTCAAGATCCTCATTTTTTTGGCTGTGAGGCTTGTAAGATGTCTGCACCCCGGCCAGGGCAGTGAAGGCACTGCCCCAGCCACGGGGCCACTAGGAAGTCCCGGCAGTTTTCAGAGAACGGAGCCCACGAGCGTTAGCTTCTCCTGCATAGGGTTTTCACTTAGAGAAATGAAAAGGCAGACTAACCTCATCCACCTTATACCCCTGACGCTGGCTTCTAAAGAGCTGCCCTCTGTTAGAAGCACGTGTTCCCACTGCTAAGGAAGGCTGGGGCGCCCCGTGTGCTCTCGGGCGGGTCTGTGCTGTGGCTCAGTGCCCCTCAGACGCGCCCCCTTCCCCCGACTCCAGGTGCCCCGGGGGCTGCGGAAACAATACTATTCAAGTTAAAAATACAATCTCATGAGTTATGAATTCCTCATATACTCTTGTTTTCCCATCTTGCCGGGACCTCTGGTAGGTGAACAGTGAACAGGACTGGGTCCCCAGCGACCGAGCCTCTTACAGGTCAGAGGTGAGAGTCTGCAGTGCGATCTTGCCAGATACGGGGGCTGAACGGGCGGCACGGTGGGGTTGGCCGGGACCCACCCACCAGGGGGCCCTGTCAACACTTCCTCTCATGCATCAGGCCGGTTACCACCCCCGTTCAAAGGAAATCAAGGCTTTGTCCGGGTCTCCGAGCCGGTGATCATCGTACCCAGACGTGGAAGAGACCCTGGGCCAGCCGCCTCCTGGGGCAGCTCCGGCTCCTGCCTCCGTCACACCTGCTGTGTGGGGCGCGGATTCATCGGACGGAGACGAGCCTAGTCCTTTACAATGAAAGCCTCAGGGGCCCAGGGGGTCCAGACCTAACCCCTCTCTCTTCTCTCTCAAGTCTGCTCAGGTGCATCTTTGTGCCTTGGAACTGGTTTGAAATACTTTTCCAACGGCCGTTTGTCCCCGAAAGGCTGGTCTGAGCAGGAAAGCCGGCATGCGGTCTTGGAGCCCCGTTACCTGGTTGCCCTGAGACGACTCCCCTGCGGGGCTCCACGTGGTACCACGGGAGGTCCCCTCCCCAGGCCGTGTCGGGGCGACCCTCCCGTCAGCTGCCACGGGCAAAATCTCTGGCTTCACTGCAGTGATGCCGGTGAGGAAGCGACAGAAAGGACAGCGGAGGTGTCATTAGGTTTTCCCTGGAGAGGGCCTTTAGAAGACGGAGTGCCAGGGCACGGTGCCTCAGAGTCAGGCTTAGCCTGAACCCACACTCTGCAGTGGATGAAATCAAAGGAGTGCTTAAAAACGTGCAGCTGGAAACAGGCGGAACGGGTTTATCAGGCGGCTCAGGGCTACCGGCTCCCTGCACGTTAGGACTGGAGTCGTCAGGCGCCTGAGGCCTGCAGGGAGTTTTAGGAGCACGCCCACGCGGGGCCTCTTTTGGTGGGGGGGGCAGTGTGGCCCTGCACCGTGTTCAGTGGCCCTGGGCACCCTGGTGACTTCGTGGTGCAGGAGTGGACTGGCCGCCTCGGGGTGGGTGGGGTGGGCAGTGTGTGTCCTCCTAACAGGCTTCACAGAAGGTAAAAGGATTTATTTAAATCCCTCGAGCACATAGGAAGCTCTCTTGAGCACATTCAGATGGAGTCCTTTCTACAAATCCCATTCTCCTGACCGCACAGCAGGGTCCAGGCGAACAGATCCACGCTGCCCAGGTCGAGAGGCACGTGAATGGCGACTCTGTGACCCCATGGCTGCAGCAGGCCAGACTCCTCTGTCCTTCACCGTCTCCGGAGCTGCTCACACTCACATCCGTTCACTCGGTGATGCCGTCCAACCGTCTCATCCCGGCGTCGCCTTCTCCTGGCTTTCGTCCTTCCCAGCATCAGAGTCTCTTCCAATGAGCCAGCTCTTCGCACGAGGCGGCCAAATTATCGGAGCTTCAGCAACAGTCCTTCCAGTGAACATGCAGGTTGATTTCCTTTATTATTCACTGGTTTGATCTCCTTGCAGTCTAAGGGATTCTCAAGAGTCTTTTCCAGCACCACAGTTTGAAAGCATCAATTCTTCAGCGCTCAGCCTTCACAGATGCAAATAAAACTCAGACAGAAGACGGGCTAACAACCAATACAGGGGAGGGCGCAGTGTGGTTCGGAGGACAGGCTTCCAGTATCTTCTACTGGAGAGAGTCGCCGCTGTTCAAATGAGAGATGAATGCACGTTAAGTGGTTCCGTGGTCAGTTGAAGCTGGTGACTCCAAGAATGGGCAACCAAGGCAGATGCAGCCTGTGGGTGTGGATCCAGCAACATACGAGGTGAGTGTCCAGCCTGACCCATCTCTCCCAGTGCCCATGACCCTACGGGCACGCTGCAGACTCCAGGCACATGGGCTGGCCGGCTGGGTCCTGAGAGCCTGGCCGGCTGGCATCCCGGGCACCGCTCGGTACACAGGAACAGCTGGGGCTTCGGCTTCCTAAGGCACTCAGGGGCCATCGGCCCTGGAGTTCATATATTGGTTAAATGTGTTTTTAGGGCAACAGAGGTTTTTTAAGCTTTAGACGAAGCAGTAACCGTTAAACGAGAAACACTAAGAGAGCGCTAGTGTTAGAGATATTAAAATTGCTTTTTTTATGATGAGAGAATCAATTCGAAGTGGGAGAAAACCAAGCAAGTAGGCCACCGGCTCCTCTTTCCCAGGCCTGTGTTGATTTCTCCAGAGCTGGCCAGCTGGCAGAGGGAGGTGTGGGACTCGCGATCCTGGCCACGCTACCTCCTCCCCCATGACTGAGGGGCTGCGGTGCATGGTCAGGAGCCAGCCTCGTCTCTCTCTTCTGCAGCGCGTCCACGGCGTCCTTGGTGATGCCATGTCAGAAACAGAACTACGTTCTGGCCCGACTTTTACCCAGAAGGCTTTGCGAACCAACCCGCAGGGATGCGATGCATCCTTTTCTCTTCAGCATCAAAGACACCACGTGTCCAGTGCACAAGACAGAAAGGTCTGAATTTTGCGGGAGGAAGCTGTCTCAACTCCACCCTCTAGGGGGGACCCAGAAAATGCTAAATACACCTGAAGGGACCAGGGCTGGGGCAGAGCTGTCCGTGTGCTGAGCTGGGCCCCAAGGTCTGTGCTCGTTGGCTGAGCTCCATTTTGGAAGGAAAGGCTGGGCAGTGACGGGCAGGGGCTGTGCGAGGCGGTACCCGGAGGTCGGCCCGAGCGGCTGTCACCACAGCCAGAGGGCAGCCTTCCTCCCACTCGGGTGCCTCCAGGCGGGGGTGCCCCCTCCAGACCTCAGCCCCACACTGACACACACACACACACACATAGATGCGCATGTATACTCATACTGTGCACCCAGAAGGCAGCTCCCATATGCCCCCCAGGGGTGCGCGCGTGTATGCACACACACACACACACACACACACACACACACACACACAGAGGCATGATCTGTCCTGGGTATTCCGTGCCAAGCAGTTTCTACTTCATGTTTCTGGATGCTCTGAATCGATGAAAGAGTTGTCAAAGTTACAACTAGGACGATTTTTTGCAGGCTCTCTAGATTCACTGTAATCTCCCTTTCACGAGGTTTCGCTGGGATAGAGACAAATGAGCATCTTGGTCACGGATGACTGGGGACCTCAGAGCCCAAATAGCCCACAAACTTCTCAAGCTTTTAGAAACGAACTCGAAAACATCTTTTTTCAGGAGAAACTAGGGTGCCTCCACATCTTCATAAAAAACACAAGTACGACTGTGTGCGTATCGCCCCGGTAAAGTCACCACCACGTAACACGCCAGGAGGCGCCAGAACCATGTGAGGCGGCCGGCGATGCGCGCCAAGGCCACCTGTGATGCGGTGCGCACCCCCGGGATCAACGCTCAGACCTGGCGCCCGGCTCCCCGACGGCCCTCTGGTCCAGAGGTGCCGAGTCAGTCCTGCTGGACCAGCTCTATGTGTTTCTTCCCTGTGGCACCAGGCAGACCAGATGTGTATAAGAGACAGCATGTGAGGCGGCCGGCGATGCGCGCCAAGGCCACCTGTGATGCGGTGCGCACCCCCGGGATCAACGCTCAGACCTGGCGCCCGGCACCGTGGCCCGCGAGCACGCGGCTGTTGCAGACGCAGGCCATCAGCAAGGAGCGACTGCTAAACTCGTAGAGGAAGGTGGGCGGGAAGGCCAGGAGAAGCTGAGAGTCGCCAGACGCTCGCTCCCTGTTTGGATTAGGCAGTCTCTACCAGAGAGTCTAGGCTCTGAATTTTGCAAATACAGTTGTAACAACAGGGAGGGTTTGTTTGAGGCTCTTCTGAGCCACCACAGCCCTGGAAGAGCAAGATGGCCTTCTCCCCCCTTGTGGTGTTAACACAGGACGCCGAACACCCGCCGCACCCTGAGCCTGGCATGCTACCCCGGGCGGAGGTGGCGACCAGGGCGGGCCCTCAGAAGCGGACGTGCCTGCTGCAGACAGCTTCCCTGCGCGTAGATGTGTATAAGAGACAGGGCCTGAGAGACACACGGAGCTATGCGGGACACACAGGGCCCAGAACACGCTTGGGTCCCCAGTGGACACGTCAGGATTCCGAGGGACAGCGAGCGGTCATCTGGGCCACGTCTGTGGCTGCAGAGAAGAGGCGGGGGACGCGCTGAGTCCTCAGTGACACGCAGGCTTCAGGAGCAGGGGTCTCTGAGGGCACCCCCCACCCCACCAGCCCCCTCTCCCCCAGGACCTGCACGCGGGGCCTGGACATGCTCCTGAGCCCCTGCAGGGTCCGAGCACGAGGGCAGACGTTCGGGCGGCCAGGCCTCTCAGACCGACGGCTGCCCTGAGTGGGGAGACCCTTGTTTCCCGTGGACTGCGGGACGAGTGCTCCAGGGGAGCTGGACGCCACGCTGCCCCCCAAACCCCATCGAAGGCCCTCCTTGCCCCGCTGACCCCCTCGGCCCCAAGTCTGTTTCTGGTTTAGAAGCTGAGTGTGTGGCCAGCTTGCGGCCTGGCCGGGGGCTGTACCATTCAGTTCCTCAGTGGACGGCAGCTCCAGACCCCGTTCTAAGGACTCCTCGCACCTCCTCTCCTGGTGAAAGGAGACGGGCCCAGGGAGGCCCCAGGGGTGCTGTGAGCTCCTGAGGGCAGCACGGACGTCAGCACTTGTCATAGAACGTTCTACAGGAGTTTTCTGGGGGGTCACTGATGCAAAGTGACCTGTTCCCACCCCGCTGCCTGCTCAGGGCACAGGCCTGAGTCCTTCTTCACAGTGTTTGGACTGCCGCTGGCCAGCGACTGGGTGGCTGTGCTCTGGGACTTCCCGACACCCACAAGGGATGAGCGGTCCTTGGCCGGCGCAGAGACAGACCCTCACTGCCTGGTGAAGAGCTGTGAACTACTGCTGAAAGGGGCTGGGGCATGGCAGCCTTCCTGGGCCTCAGAGGCCTCCAGGGAGATGGTGCATGGGGATGGGGAGGCAGCCAGATCAGAGCGGCCACAGGGCTCTGCAGGGCACCTGTGCAGCAGGAGGACTCTCCTGGCCTCTGAGCTGAAGTGAGCCACTCAACACGGAGAGCCAGGCCTGCTGGGGCCAGCAGGACAGACGGGGACGGCACTCGCGGGGACGGGGCCAGTCTGGGTGTGCGGGCGAGTGAGAACGCAGAGGACAGGCGGGCTGCTCTGCGTCCAGGGGGGAAGGCGCTCTGGGAGCGACGGCCCTGAGCTGGCAGCAGAGGGCGCCCAGCCAGGTTCCCCGCTTCTCATCGGGTGGGTGAGGAGGGAGGAGGAGCCTGGGGGCCGCGAGGGCGGGCCTGACCCGAGAGGCACGGGGGAGGGGGCGGGTGGCCACACCGGCCCCTGCGGTCGTCCAAGGTGCTCGGGGCCCCTTCCGACCTGTCGTCAGGTGAGAGAGGGAAGAACCGTCAGCTGTGCCTGCCTAGGCACGGTCTGCCGGCTGGAGACCCTCTCGGAGGCAAACTGCAGGATGCGTTCACAGAACTATCCAGATCAGGTGATGAGCTTGTCAGGAAGTTTTCCAGGAACAGCGGCTCCATTTTGTCTCGTTTCTCTCCGACTGAATCCACTTTGCCTGTCATGTCACCCAGGCCTGGCCCACACTCCCAGCCATGCTGCCCTGGACCCCTGCCTGCGCCCCCCAACCTGAGTCTCAGCTCCGAATGGAGAGACAGACAAGGGAAGAGGTGGGTGCCGTCACCTCACGGGATACAAGTTCTCCACGCAAAAGGAAGACTCTCTTCTCCCTGGTTCTAAATACTTCTCGCAGCCTGAAACACCAACAAGCTGGAGACGGGGTCTTACCACCGTGAGGCCACGCAGGAAGCAGACCGGTGTATAGAATCCATCCTCTGCTGGGTCTTCAGCCAAACATAAAACTGAGACGCTTCCCCCTATGCACCCTGCTCTTTGCAGCCTGCCTCTCCCAGTCAGTCCTGCCTGTGGAAGGGTCATCCGTGTCTGGGCTCAGCTCAGCCCTCCCTGCAGAGCCCCGTGGGCACAGACCCCGGGGGCCCTGTCCCCGACGGCCCTCTGGTCCAGAGGTGCCGAGTCAGTCCTGCTGGACAGCTCTATGTGTTTCTTCCCTGTGGCACCAGGCAGACCCGAAGCAGCGAGCCAGCACTTCCAGGGCCCCATCGTCTGATCTCCGTCTCCCCTCCCTGGCGCAGTTTCTGCTGCAGCTGTAACAGACCAGCTGCCCGCTCTCCCCTGTCCCTGGACCATGCAGACTGGTGGCATCTCTGCTGTGCTGAGCCCCCGCCAGCCACTGGGGCTCGGCCACTTTGCAGCAAGACCAGGGCTCTGCATTGCCTGGCCACGGGGTGCTTCCCAGAAAGTCCCCAAACCTTGGTGATCTGCTTCCTCAGTTTGCAACCAGGCCTTAGCACTGGTGAGCCCTGAGCACCCCCGGTGCTGTGAGGATGGGCCACAGATGCACACGGGACCCTGTGATGGGGCGAGGGGCAGAGTACACCCCAGCCCTGCGGCTCAGGGCCTTGATGGCGCTCAGCACTCCGCGGAGCTGCGGACAGCGCCCGCTTCTCTCTGCAGAATGCAGGCCCCAGAGGGGGGCTCGCCTCCCGTTGCCCGCCGTGTGGCCCTCCTGCTCAGTTAACAGCAGGGTGGAAAGGCACTTCTGTGCTTCAGCCCAGGGTCTGCTGAAAGGGAACAGGACGGTAGTGGTGGCTGAGAGGAGCAGAAGGACCTGTGAGCGTAGAAAGGGGCTGGGGAGGGGCGCCTACCCCACAGTCCGGGCCGGGACCCGGGTCCTGCAGGAAAGAGCTGGCGAGGTCCCGAGGGAGAGGTCTCCTGGGGCCACTCTCACATCCCAGCGACCGCCTGGAGCAGAAGAGACCAGTCAAGGGGTCACAGAGGGGAGATGCAGGGCCAGGGGCCCAGGAAGGCAGAGAGACAGCGGCCTGGGCACGGGCGCACGAGCCCCCGGCATGTTCCCCGAGCAGAGCTACTGCGCGGGGCCTCCTGCCTGGAGGCTCCTCTGCACCGTGCGCCTGGCAGGCCCTGGCACCTGTGCCGCTGGCCGCTCAGCACGTGGCCAGTGTCGTGGTCTCACCGCGTAAGCGCCTGCCGTGACTGGCGGCTGCTGGCCGAGCGGCACAGCTCTGGAGGAGCGCTGGGTTTTAAAGTTCAAGGAGAAATGTTATTTCTCCCAGAATGCACCACCACATGTCTGATAAGGGGCTGATATCCTCGATATATAAAGAGCGCCCACAAGGCAATAGTGCCGAACAAACAGCCCAGTTAAAAGATGGAGGAAAGAGCTCGAACAGGCATTTCTCCAAATACAACATTCAGAGGGCAACAGACACACGAGAAGACGCCGACGTTTCCAGCCTTCAGGAAAACGCGAAGCAAAACCGCAGTGAGACCTCACGGCCACCATGACGGCTGCCGTCAAAGCCCCAGAGACGACAGCGTGCAGGCGGGTGCGGGGGCGCCGGCCACAGCCCTGCCCCGAGAGCTGCTGTGGGGGCGGAGAACGGTGCAGCTGCCCTGAAAACCAGTAACGGGAGCTCCTCGAGAAACCAGAACAAGACCACAGTTCAGTTCAGTTCAGGCGCTCAGTCGTGTCCGACTCTTCGCGACCCTGTGAATCACAGCGTGCCAGGCCTCCCTGTCCATCACCATCTCCCGGAGTTCACTCAGACTCACGTCCATCGAGTCCGTGGTGCCATCCAGCCATCTCATCCTCTGTCGTCCCCTTCTCCTCCTGCCCCCAATCCCTCCCAGCATCAGAGTCTTTTCCAACAAGTCAGCTCTTCGCATGAGGTGGCCAAAGTACTGGAGTATCAGCTTTAGCATCACTCCTTCCAAAGAAATCCCAGAGTTGATCTCCTTCAGAATGGACTGGTTGGATCTCCTTGCTGTCCAAGGGACTTCAAGAGTCTTCTCCAGCACCAAGACCACATGACCCAGCAATTCCACTCTGGGTATTTCACCCCAAAGAACTGAGAGCAGAAACCAGGCAGGTGTTTGCGCACCATCACCGGGATAGTAGTGATCCAACAGCTGAAAGGTGCAGGGAGCCCGTGTCCCCGGACGGACGACAAACGGTGCACAAGGTAAGCACCGTCCGGCCCGGGGCGGGGACGTTACTCCGCCTCAACGGGGAGGCGGTCCCGACGCCTGCTATAGCACAGCGAGCCCCAGGACATGAGGCTCAGAGAGAAGCCAGACACGGACCCACTCAAGGTCCCCGGAGACGTCGGAGCCACAGAGACCGGGGGCACAGGGGAGGTTATACACCCTGCTGGAAGAGGAGATGTTCACCGAGGCCACCGTGTGACGGGAAAGTGGGAAACGGGTGAGCTTGCTGAGGACGGAGACCGAGGGCTGGACATCCGCTCACACTCTGCCGAGACCGTTTAGAAGCAGCTCCCAGCCAACTCGAGCTTCCTGGGCATCTCCGGGCCCACCTGCGGACTCGGGCCTACGCTCTGCATCGTGATGAAATCCCAGTCCTGCAGCTCCCGCCAAACAAAAGGAACGGGCTCCCAGACTGGCCGGGGCCCGCGGACACTCCAGGGGCCAGGGCTCAGGCGGCACAGCCGGCTTCCTAGAGGCGGGGCTCCTGCCGAGCGGCCCTCAGCCAGCGAGGCTGCTGCCTCCCGACACCCCAGCCAGCGCAACCCTTGGGAGCCTCCCCATCCCATCTGCCTGGCGCTCTTCATTCACTTAAAAAATTGTGGCGGAATATGAAAAACCCCGGGCGAAGAGACGTCTCGGACAAAAACAGAAAAGGCACAGAGTGGAAAGCACCTTGGCTGCACCTCCCCCGTGAGGGGTGCTCCCAGACCCGATTCTACCCAAGATGCTAACCCTGGGCTAGAAGCGTGTTTGAGGCCACAGGAAAAATACGCAGAAGGATTTTCCGGGGTTTCCTGCTTTCCCACCAGCTGGCGGAGCAGCAGCAGTAACAGACCAGGCCCTGGGCGGTGGTCTGGCCCAGCTGCTGAGCGCCAGCTGTGGCCTCAGGGCCCAGGGCGAACGCAGGGCGGCCGCAGGAGAGGCCTTCTCCAGTACCTCTGCAATTCGTTTCTTTTAAGCAAAGGAGACAGGAAGAAAGCTTTCGTGTCCAGGCCCGCGGCCTTTGATCATCAGACGAGCAGTCGCGCCTCTGCCTTCTCAGGCCAGACAAAGGCGCCCCCACCGCCCGGGCGGCGCGGCCGGGCCCAGGGCAAAACCCTGCTGGCCGCTGGCCGGGGCGCCCGGGAAAGGGCCCCTCGCCGGCCGGCCGAGGGGCCGCCCTGCCCTTTGATCTGCCCGAGACTGTGGCCGGGCCCCGGGTCAGGGGATGGCTCAGCGTGGGCCCCTCGGGCAGAGGGGAGCAGGTCAGGGGCAGAGTGAGGGGTGACTGATCCCAGAAAGGGCCCACTGCCCGCCCTCCCAGGCCGGTTCCACACGGCTGGGCTCACACTGTTGCCTACACTTCAGTGGGATCTGACAGGACGCGGCAGGCAGATCGGCTGCTGAGTGCGGGGGCCCAGCTGGGATGGGGAGCCGCCCCGCCCCGGGCTCTGCTCAGCCCCCCGGCCATCACACCAACCCCCTCCGACACTGCTGGGCCCGCTTCTGGGGGAAGCTGGGCTCCACGTGGCGGTGTGTGCCCGTGAGGCCGCGTGTCACTCGCCTGCACACACAGATGTCTCCTCAAACGTGTGAGATGACCCACGTTCCTGGAAGGTGTTTGGTTTAGCAGGTGGAGGCACTCTGGGCCTGACAGTGGGGGGTGGGGGGCAAGGGTGGGGGGAGGCAGGAGTCCAGCGGAGACTCTGGGTTTGCAGCAACCATATGCTTGCAAATGAAGAGAGACCCTGTTGACGAGACCCAGAGGCACAGCGACCTTCCCACTGGAGTTAGCTTTGCAGACCTGAGACCAAGCCGCGTCATTAAGAGCAGTGCGTTTGCAGCCGGCTTGCTGGTTCTTTTCTGCGCGTCTCAGCACTGCGCTGCCTCAGGGCATGAGAAACAGCCTCTGGAGTAGAGCCGGCCCACTGTCCCCGACCCCCGGCAGGCAGCCTGCAGCGGGGAGTGGAGGCTGTCTGGGTCCCGGCTGCGCGGAGCCTGCCCATGCTCTCTAGTCCCGGGTGTAACACGTCGGCCATCTTCATGCAACCATATCCTGGGCTAGAGGTGTGTTCTGCTTTTCTGCTTTTTTTTTTTTTTTTAACCAGGAGAAGACGGAACAAGAAAGACGCCTGTTTCAGAGATGCTGGCACTTGTCTGACGATGTATAGAAACCCACTTCTACAACTGGCGTCTGCTCTTATTGCCAGGCAAAGGGTGAGGGGTGGGTTCCCAGAAGCTAGGCGTCCCAGCCAAGGACACGTGTGCGTGTGTGCCCATGCGGAGGAGATGGTGTTTTCTCAGGCGGGAAGGAGAGTGTGAGACGGCGCCCATCCCAGGGCTTCCTTCCCAAGTCCTCAGAGGCTGAGGACAAGGAGGGGCCCCGCAGGTCAGGCTGGGGTCTCCCCGCTGACACGTGCCTGGTTCCTCCAGAGGCGGGTCCCAGGGAATCTCCTACTTGGCTCTGGAGTGTACCAGCCTTGCAGGGGACACCTCACAGGTCTGGCGTGTGGAGCACGCTGGGGAGCCGCCAGCCCCCTCAGTCCCCACACTCTTGGGGGCTAAACCCCAGCCAAGCCATGAGCTCACCCAGGGTCTGTGCTCAGATCACAGTCCTCTGAGCCCAAGCGCCCAGATGCTGTTACATGCAGGGTGTCTGAAGGGGGGCTACTTCAGAGACAGTCTCCACCAGAGATAAAGGGGGGCTCCTGCAGAGGCAGTCTCTACCAGAGAGTCTAGGCTCTGAATTTTGCAAATACAGTTGTAACAACAGGGAGGGTTTGTTTGAGGCTCTTCTGAGCCACCACAGCCCTGGAAGAGCAAGATGGCCTTCTCCCCCCTTGTGGTGTTAACACAGGACGCCGAACACCCGCCGCACCCTGAGCCTGGCATGCTACCCCGGGCGGAGGTGGCGACCAGGGCGGGCCCTCAGAAGCGGACGTGCCTGCTGCAGACAGCGTCCCTGCGCGTCAGGAGACTGGCAGCAGGCCAATTTCCCCACGGCTTTCTGAGACTGCTGCACGAGGTTGCCATGGCAACACCCTCCGCTGGAGCCTCACAGAGCAGCCCTCACCCGACTCTTACCTTTGGCCATCTTATTGAGAACCATGTCGATCAGGACGTAGGTGCCACTCCTGCCGGCGCCGTCACTGTCAACAGAAGGAGAGAGATGAGGACTCGACAGGCCGTGCTGCCCCCACTCCCCACGTGCCCACGACAGCGTGTGCCCTCGCAGTGCAGGGGGCCCACAGGAGGAGGGGGGGCGGGGAACTGGAGAGGAAGAGATCACAGAGCAGCCCTCACCCGACTCTTACCTTTGGCCATCTTATTGAGAACCATGTCGATCAGGACGTAGGTGCCACTCCTGCCGGCGCCGTCACTGTCAACAGAAGGAGAGAGATGAGGACTCGACAGGCCGTGCTGCCCCCACTCCCCACGTGCCCACGACAGCGTGTGCCCTCGCAGTGCAGGGGGCCCACAGGAGGAGGGGGGGCGGGGAACTGGAGAGGAAGAGACACAGAGCGGGGCATGGTTCTTACTCTAGATGTGTATAAGAGACAGCCCTTAGCCAGATTCATCAAGAAAAAAAGAGAGAAGAATCAAATAAACAAAATTAGAAATGAAAAAGGACAGGTTACAAAAACAATGCAGAAATACAAAGAATTATACGAGATTATTATGAATATCTATATGGCAATAAAATAGAAAATCTGGAAGAAAGGGACAGATTCTTAGAAAAGTTCAGTCTTCTAAGACTGAATCAGAAAGAAATAGAAATTACGAACAACCCAATTACAAGTACTAAAATTGAAGCTGTGATCATAAATCTCCCCCAAAACAAAAGCCCAGGACCATATGGCTTCAGAGGAGAATTTATCAAACATTTAGAAAAGATCATGCAAAGAGCTGACTCATTGGAAAAGACTCTGATGCTGGGAGAGATTGGGGGCAGGAGGAGAATGGGACGACCGAGGATGAGATGGCTGGATGGCATCACGGACTCGATGGATGTGAGTCTGAGCGAACGCCAAGAGATGGTGATGAACAGGGAGGCCTGGCGTGCTGTGATTCATGGGGTCTCAAAGAGTCAGACAAAAATGAGTGACTGAACTGAACTGAACTGAATGCCTATTCATCTAAAACTCTTTCAAAAAACTGCAGAGGAAGCATCACTTTCAAATTTATTCTACAAGGTGTCCATAACCCTGATACCAAAATCAGACAAAGACAACACACACAAACAAATAAAACTATAGGCCAATATCACTGATGAACATAGATACAAAAATCCTCAACAAAATTTCAGCAAACAATTCAGTAACACATCAAAAAGCTCATACACCATGATCAGTTTGGGTTTATTCCAGGGACGCAAGGATTCTTCAATATATGCAAATGAATCAATGTGATATTCACAAATTAAAGATAAATATATATATATATGATAATCTCAATAGATGCAGAAAAAGACTTTGATGCAATTCAACACCATTTCTAATTAAAACTCTTCAAAAAATGGGCATAGAAATAAACTAGCTCAACATAGTGAAGGCTATATATGATAAGCCTACAGCAAACGTTATTTTCAATGGTGATAAAATAAAGCATCACCCCCTAAAATCAGGAACAAGACAAGAGTGTCCACTTTCCCCACTATTATTCAACACAATTGTGGAAGTCCTAGCTACAGCAATCAGAGAAGAAGAAATAAAAAAGAATCCATAATGGAAAAGAAGTTAAGCACTCTCTGTTTGCATCAGAAAATTACTAGAGCAAATTAGTGAATTTAGCAAAGTTGTAGGATACAAAATCAATACACAGAAATCACTTGCATTTCTATATACCAACAAAAATCAGAAAGAAAAATTAAAGAATCATCCCCATTTATCATTGCAACAGAAGAATTAAACATCTAGGAATAAATTTACCTAAGAAGATGAAGGAACTGTACACAGAAAATTATAAGACACTATTGAAAGAAATCAAAGATTACATAAACATATGGAGAGATATTCCATGTTCTTGAGGAAGCATTAATATTTTGAAAATGACTATTCTATGAAACGCAATCTACTAGATATGCAATCTACTAGTAGACTGCATAGTGCAATCTTTGCAATCTTTCTATTAATCTAGTAGAAATGCCATCTACTCTGCATAAATCTAGATTTAATTCAACTCCAATCAAATTACAATGGTATTTTATTTTTACAGAATTAAAACAAAATTTTCACAATTCATGTGGAAACACAAAAGGCCCCCAAATAGCCAAAGCAGTCTTGAGAAAGAAGAAAGAAAATGGAGAGATTAAGCTTCCTGACTTTAGGTTATACTACAAAGCTACAGTCATAAAAACAGTATGGTACTGGCACAAAAATAGAAATATAGAACAATGGAACAAGATAGAAAGCCCAGAAATAAATCCATGCATCTATGGGTACCTAATTTTTGACAAAGGAGGCAAGAATATACAATGGGGCAAAGACAGCCTCTTCATTAATTGTGCTGGGAAACCTGGACAGCTACATGTAAAAGAATGAAATTAGAACACTACCTAACACCATCCATGAAGGTAAACTCAAAATGGATTAAAGACCTAAATGTAAGACCAGAAACTATAAATCTCTTAAAGGAAAATGGGCAGAACACTCAATGACATAAATTAAAGCAAGATCCTCTATGACCCACCTCTTAGAGTAACAAATAAAACAAAAGTAAACAAGTTGGACCTGATAAAACTTAAAAGCTTTTGCAGAGAAAGGAAACTATAAGCAAGGTGAAAATACAACCCTCAGAATGGGAAAAATTAATAGCAAATGAAACAACTGACAAAGGATTAACTCCAAAATAAAAAAGCAGCTCATACAACTCAATATCAGAAAAACAGACAACTCAATCAAAAAGTGGCGAAAAGACCTAAACAGACATTTCCCCAGAGAAGACATGTAGTTGGCTAACAAACACATGAAAATATTCTCAACATTGTTCATTATTAGAGAAATGCAATTCAAAACCACAATGAGATATCACCTCACATCGGTCAAAATGGCCCTCATCAAAAAGCCTACAAACAATAAATGCTGGAGAAGGTGTGGAGAAAGAGAACACTCTTGCACTGTTAGTAGGTTTGTAAATTGATACAGCCACTGTGAAATATGGTATGGCGATTCCTTTAAAAACTAGGAATAAAAGCACTATGACCCAGCAATCCCACTCCTAGGCATATATACTGAGGAACCCAGAATTGAAAGACACATGTATCCCATTTTTCATTGCAGCATCATTTACAATAGCTAAAACATGGAAGCAACCTAAATGTCCATCAATAGATGAATGGATAAAGAAGTTGTGGTATATATACACAATAGTATATTACTCAGCCATAAAATGGAACATATGAGTCAGTTCTAATGAGGTGAATGAACATAGAACCTATTATGCAGAGTGAAGTGAATCAGAAAGAGAAAGATAAATACCATATTCTAACATGTATATATGGAATGTAGAAAAATGGTACTGAAGAATTTATTTACAGGGAAGCATTGGAGAAACAGACATTGAAAACAGACTTATGGACATGGGGAGAGGGGAGGAGAGGGTGAGATGTATGGAAAGAGTAACATGGAAACTTTACATCACCATATGTAAAAAATCGATATCCATCAGGAACTTGTTCTATGGCTCAGAAAACTGAAACAGGGTCTCTGTATCAACCTAGAGGGGTGGGATGCGGAGGGAGGGAGTTTCAAAAGGGAGGAGATATGTATACCTATGGCTGATTTATGTTGAAGTTTGACAGAAAACAGCAAAATTCTGTAAAGCAATTATCCTTCAACAAAAAATAAATTAATTTTAATAAAAAGTAAAAGCATTTCCAGAAACAAGAGAAGATCATTTGCAAAGCTGGAAAGAAACTGGGATCAAGAAATGGTTTGAGAGTCTTCTCAGAGAAGAAGAAAAAAAAAAGTTCAGAGGAAGAATTCATCACTATCTTAAACATAAAATATGTAAGATAGCAATGGTCAGAGATAGCAGTGGGCAACCTGAAGAGAGAGACAAGGACCTTCTCTCTGGTGACTGGAGAGCTCTCCCTGAAGTTTTTAGACGTGGCCATGGACTCCTATCATATTGCTAGCTAGGGATTTGGGTCTTTCCTTGGAGCAATGCATCTGAGATGCTTGGGAGAGCCTTACCCACTACACAACTAACAGACATACCCTGCTATTCATTCAGATAGAGCAGTAATACAAGCAGAGAAACACAAAGTCAGACCTTCAGTGGCTCTGAAATTCTCCAGAGAATACTAAATAATTTGAGGGCTTAAGCAGAGATACACAGTTTAAAAAAAAGGAAGGAAGAGAACTGGGAGAATAAACAGCTGAATGTTTAGGAAAAACCAACAGTGTTTGGTTGTCTGAGTCAATATTTCTTAAACAGAGCTGCAAATATAGATTAAATAGACTCAGGGATTTCCTCTGTATTAAAAGTCATATTTAATAGGTCCACAAAATCTCAATAAATATCTTTTAAAATTTTAATCTTGTTTCAGTGATATAAAAATGAATAGTAAATATATTCTGAATAAATCAATAAACAATTTCTGAATAAAAAAAATAAAAAAGAACTCAGGGAGCACTGTACTCACACACTGTGCTTAAATCTACTAGGAAAAGCACATCATTCAGCATCCAAGATGATAGAGGAAATTCTGCCCAATGTGTATAAAAGCATAATAAGATGTTAACAGGTAGTAAATCTTATATGTTTTTGACAAAAAAGAAATGATATAGCCCAATAAATGGGTCCAAAAAAACAAGAAAAAATAAGTTAAATTGGCACATTTTAACATATGTCCATTTTTAGTATATGTGCTGTTATGGCAGCACATATACTAAAGCTATTTAATCAAATAATAGACATCTCCAACCAGTTTATTCTGAAGGAGATAAACCCTGGGATTTCTTTGGAAGGAATGATGCTAAAGCTGAAACTCCAGTACTTTGGTCACTTCATGCAGAGTTGACTCAATGGAAAAGACTTTGATGCTGGGAGGGAGTGGGGGCAGGAGGAGAAGGGGACTACAGAGATTGAGTTGGCTGGATGGCATCACTGACTCGATGGATGCGAGTCTGAGTGAACTCTGATAGTTGGTGATGGACAGGGAGGCCTGGAGTGTTGGATTCATGGGGTCACAAAGAGTCAGAAACCACTGAATGACTGAATTGAACTGAACTGATGGTACTATTATTGACTATGCCAAAGCCTTTGACTGCATGGATCATAATAAACTGTGGAAAATTCTGAAAGAGATGGGAATACCAGGCCACCTGACCTGCCTCTTGAGAAACTTGTATGCAGGTCAGGAAGCAACAGTTAGAACTGGGCATGGAACAACAGACTGGTTCCAAATAGGAAAAGGAGTACGTCAAGGCTGCATATTGTTACCCTGCTTATTTAACTTATATGTAGAGTACATCATGAGAAATGCTGGGCTGGAAGAAGCACAAGCAGGAATCAAGATTGCTGAGAGAAATATGAATAACCTCAGATATGCAGATGATACCACCCTTATGGCAGAAAGTGAAGAACTAAAAAGCCTCTTGATGAGAGTGAAAGTGGAGAGTGAAAAAGTTGGCTTAAAGCTCAACATTCAGAAAACAAACATCATGGCATCCGGTCCCATCACTTCATGGGAAATCGATGGGGAAACAGTGGAAACAGTGTCAGACATTATTTTGGGGGGCTCCATAATCACTGCAGATGGTGACTGCAGCCATGAACTAAAAAGACACTTACTCCTTGGAAGGAAAGTAATGACCAACTCAGATAGCATAATGAAAAACAGAGACATTGCTCTGCCAACAAAAGTCCGTCAAGGCTATGGTTTTTCCTGTGGTCATGTATGGATGTGAGAGTTAGACTGTGAAGAAAGCTGAGCACTGAAAATTGATGCTTTTGAACTGTGGTGTTGGAGAAGACTCTTGAGAGTCCTTTGGACTGCAAAGAGATACAACCAGTCAATTCTAAAGGAGGTCAGCCGTGGGTGTTCTTTGGAAGGAATGATGCTAAAGCTGAAAACTCTAGTACTTTGGCTACCTCATGTGAAGAGTTGACTCATTGGAAAAGACTCTGATGCTGGAAAGGATTGGGGGCAGGAGAAGGGGACAACAGAGGATGAGATGGGTGGATGGCAACCCTGACTCGATGGACGTGAGTTTGAGTGAACTCAGGGAGTTGATGATGGACAGGGAAGCCTGGCGTATGGCAGGCAGTTCATGAGGTGGCAAAGAATCAGACACGACTGAGAGACTGACCTAAACTGAACTGAATGGTACTAATGTCATTATAAAATGCATTACAATGGTAACTACCCAAACAGAGATACAAACTTTTGAAAATACCAAAATAAATTTTAAACCAAAATGCAAGGGAAATCACACAGAGAAATAAATGCAATAAAAATATTTTAAAAAGTGGTAATAATCCAACTTCAAGGCAAGAGATTCAAGAGACATGTGTTCCATCCTTGAGTGAGGAAGATTCCCTGGAGGAGGAAATGGCTGGCAACCCACTCCAGTATTCTTGCCTGAAAAATTCCATGGATGGAGGAGCCTGGCAAGCTACAGTCTGTAGATTTGCAGAGTCAGACACAAATGGAGATAAGTATGATGACTAAAAACTAAATATAAAATATATATGTGCTTAATTCACATATTAAATACCTATAAATGTGAAATCAGAGAGTAAAATTTTTATGAGATATATGTGTGTGTGTGTGTGTGTGTGTGTGTGTGTGTGTGTGTGTGTGTATGCATATGGTCCCAATATACTGTCTCATGAACTTGGTAAATTAATAATGGGAAAAAAAAACTGTAGAACAGAGAAATCTGAAAGACACAACTTTAAACAAATGAATAAATTTCACATTACCAATAATCAGCTAAAAAATTATAGTGTGCCTTCTTACAAAAATAAGAGAAAAATAAAGAAAAATATCACATCTGTGGTATTTCAACTAAAAATGTAGGTATCTAACCATGAGGAAGCACTGAGCAAACCTAACTGGGAATAGCAAAACATTGGCTGACACTTTATAAATACATCTTAGTCAAGAAAAACAAAAATTCAAGAAATGTTTCAAAAAATTAAAAAAGCACAAAGAAACTAAGGAAACCCACAAGGCATAATCTTGTATAGGGATTTTTAAAAATTTCTTTTTCCTCTTCATTACGTTTCCTATTTGCCATTCCCCACCCGGATTAATGCCCTACTCCTTCTTCTCTTTCTTTCCCTTTACCTCTTCCTTCTTCATCTTCTTTTATTAGAAAGACATTTTTAAGGCACAACTAGAATAAGATGCACAAATTGTTTACTAGTATTTTATCAATGTTATAGTTCCTGATTTTTGGACTAGTTCTTGATAATTGGACTAGTCAATGCATAGTGGAAGGATAGTGTTTCCAACAAGTTATTTTGAGAAAATTGTATATTCAAGTGAAAAAGAATGAATAATGACCTTGACTTCTTATATTACACATAATTAGCTCAATAAAATGACAGATTTAATTTATAAATAAATGTAGAAAACAAGTGGAAGATCTTCATGATCTGTGATAGGCAAAGGGTTCTCAGACATGAATAAAAAGGTGTGATCAATTTTAAAAAAGGTAAGAATAGTTTGTACATTACATATGTGTCTGTGCTCAATCACTTCAGTCATGTCTGCCTCTTTGAAATTCCGTCGACTGTAGCCCATGAGGCTCCTCTGCCCGTGGGATTCTCCAGGCAAGAATATTGGAGTAGGTCGCCATGCCCTTCTCTAGGGGATCTTCCTGATCTGGGGATCAAACCCAAGTCTCCTGCAGCTCCTGAATTGCAGGTGGATTCTTTACCACTGAGCCACTGGGGAAGCCCAGATTGTACATCATCAACTTTTAAAACTATTGCTTTGCAAAGAAGTCTATTAAGAGAATGAAAATACAATCCCAGACTGTAAGAAAATAACTTCAAATTTCACACTTTTCAAGACAAAGTCTTGTATCCAGAATGTACAAATAATTCCCCTGAATTCAATAGTAAGATGAACCCTACACAAAAAAATGTGGAAGGCAAATACAGAAAAGAAAAAAAAAAAGTTTGATGCCATTAACCATCAGAGAATTGTGAGTAGAATTTTATGGGTATAATTACACATCTATTTGAATGGCTAATTATGCAATGTACTATTGAGGATATAGAGTAACTACATAGATATCATATTTTGCTTATGGGGATTGTAAAATGCTATAGCCACTCTGGATAACAATATGGAAGTTTCACAGTTGCTGATGATCCCGGAAGTGGGGACACCCATACAGCTGGGTGTTTGTCCTAGAGAAATTAAAAACTAGCCTCACAAAATAAATCTATACATGGATGTGCATAGTAGTATAACTGGTATTAGTTTCAAATAACCCAAATGTCCTTCAATAGGTTAATGATTAAACATTAAAATACAAATATCATGAATGTCATTCAGCAATAAAAAGGAATGACTACTGATGTATGCAAAACCTTGAATATATCACAAGGGAACATACTGAGTGAAAAAAAAAGTCAGTCTCAAAGGATTACATTTCATATGATTCCATTTATAGAATAAGATTTTATTAATGAGAAAAACGGTTGCAGGGGTTAAAATTAAAGGAAAGATATAACCTTCAAGGGGTAACACAACGAAGTTTCTGTGTGATGCTGGAACAATTCTATATGCCAAATGTGGTGATGGTTACTCAAATTTACAGATACAATAAGTTTTTATAAAATATGCAACACTCTCCAAATAAAGAGTGCATGTATAGGCTGGTGAAGTACAAATGCCACCTGTATTTGATTTACTAATAGATTATTGATGTTAATTCCTTAGTTTTGAGAGTGTGCTAGGGTTATGTAAGATAATATCACTGGACAAAGGAGTGAAGTACATACAAAAACTCTCTGCATTCTTTTTAAAAATTTGTGAGTCTTAAAATATTTAAAAACATAAATTATATTAAAAAAGAAAGTACAAGGGGGAAAATATCTTTATAAGTGCTTGTGCTATAATTTTCTGATTAAAGTATACCAACTTTAATTAAAAATAATAATGCAAAATTTTACACATACATATCCCTTAGCCAAAAATTTTACTAAAAAAAGGCACACTTCACTAAAGGTATCAATTCTTGTCATTATAAAAATGCTCCACTAGCTCCATTGTAATTTAAAATTTTACTGAATACATTATCC
>SJYC01051338.1:0-28965 GCA_006408675.1 Madoqua kirkii | reverse complement strand
GGTGCTTGGGTTGATTTGTTCCTTTCTTCCCTTTTTCTCCGCGCTTTGGTCAAAGACTCAGCAAATTTTGTCAGGGAGAAAGGAGACAGAGCACTGGCTGGCGGTGCTGGAGCTGACGGCACTTGGGGGACTGGCTGCGGGGGAGGAAGGCTGGGTGCGGGCCTCGGGCTGGCCCACCGGTTCGTCTGCTGCACCGCGGGGCGCGTCTGCCCCGTCACCTCCTCCAGCCTCCTTGCAGCCTCCCGCAGCCCCAGTGGAAAGTCCTCCTCTGGACGAGGGTTGTGAGTGTTCCGAGACGCGGCTCAGCAGCAGGCAGCGAGAGGAAAGGAAGCCGGCCTTCTGGGGGGCAGCCCGGCGTCCCTCGTGCGGTGCCCTGAGCGGGCTGTCCCCCGCCCACGGGCATTCCCGGGGGGGACTCGCTGACTTGGCGGGAAGTGTCTCCAGTTCAGGGCCCGGGGGCCCGCGTGGCCACCGCGTCTCCTCTGTTTCAGCCCTGCGGCTGGCTGGAGGCCTGTCGGTTGGCCTTTCACAGCAAAGAGTCACTGGGTTTGGTGTCAACATATTTCTCAAAGAACAGAAAAAGCCTCACGTGGAAAGAGAACCACCCGCATAGCACTGCTGGGTGGGGACACAGCCACGCCGAGGTCCCCGGAGCCCCAGTGACACGCCGGCCGCTGGAGGCTCCTCCCAGGCCTGCCTCAGAGCCAGCGCTGACCGGAGCTGCTCCTCGGGCGGGTCAAGGGTGTTCTGGTCCACTTCCCGGGGACCCAAACCACTGTGTACTCCTCCTCCCTCAGACACACACACCGATGCAAACGTACACACGCGACACACGCGCTCAGACACACTCACACAGACAGGTGCATGCACTCACACACACTCAGACACACACTCAGACACACCCACATACACAGCCACATACACACCCACACAGATGTGTGTGTGCACTTACACTCAGACACATTGTCACACACATTCAGATGTGCCGACACAGTGAGACACACACTCCGATCATGCACACACACGCACACACACTCAGAAATGCACACCCAGACACGTTCACAGGCACACACTCAGACGGGTGTACACAGATGTGTGTGTGCACTTACACTCAGACACATTGTCACACACATTCAGATGTGCCGACACAGTGAGACACACACTCCGATGCATGCACACACACGCACACACACTCAGAAATGCACACCCAGACACGTTCACAGGCACACACTCAGACGGGTGCCTGCACTCACATGCACACTCATGCAGATGCATACACAGACACGCACACTCAGGCACGCACACACATGCACACACACACTCACATACACTCACGCAGGTGCATACACAGACACCCCCCCAGACACATGCACACCCAGGAGCACACTCAGACGGGGGCGTGCAGTCAGACACACACCCTTAGAGCCCACCCAGACTAGTGCACGCACACACACGCGTGTGCGCACTCTTGACGGAACGGGCGGGCTTGGTGTTCGGTCTTTGGAGACCTAGTTCTTCTTTATCCCAGACAGGGAGCAGCCCGTGGGACGTCCTGGAAGCCGGAGCACACCTCTTCACTGGTGAGGTGGGTGCGGAGTCCACCCTGGCGGGGAGCTCTCTTCCAGGGACTCTCTTCCAGGCTGCGCGTAACCCCAAGGACACGAGCCACTGAACTTGCACCCACAGGCCACTCCTTTGATTCCAGGTTCTGTCCTGCCCACCAGTGGCCCCAAGTGCTTGGCACAGGTTCCATATGTCTGCAAGGGGTGCTGGGCTGAGACTCCACCACACAACACACACACCATCTCAAGGTGCTCGTGCAGCGGCCCCGGGAGGTTTACACAAAATAAGCTATTATCCTCCGCTTCCTTAAGAAGCACCGGTTAGATATGTCATTAAGCAATTAGGAAGCTGAGCTCCTGTATTAGCAGCGGTCACTTTTGAGGCAGTGGGCGCGTGCTGAGCCAGGGTGGAGCTGTACTTGCCTGCAGTGGACAATTATTGGACAAGAGCGGCCCCTGTAGCACTTGTTCACTTTTCTGAAATAGAGAGAGACACGGAAGTCACGACGCGGTGCTAGGCTCCGCAGCAGCCACCACATAGCCCGCAGCCAAAGCAAGCAGGCCGTCTGTGGACAGTGTTCTGTAACGGCCTGTTTGACAAAGAAAATCAAAATTACACACACATTTCCAAGGTCTACTTTTCTTCCCAATATTACATATTAGGCAGAGCTTTGAAGACAGTTCTTACATTTGTGCACTTTGCTTTCTCCCTTAATAAGCGTGGACTCTGGCCTCGGTCGCTGGCCCATCGGCTTGGGCCCCCTCCCCCTTCCCTCCTGTTGATCTAGTCCATTTGACTTCTGTTACTGCGGCATGTCTAGACTCCGCACTAAAAGTTTTGAGTTTAGCAATTTACACACTGAGTTTCTTACAGTCTAGACACCATACTAGAATGTACTGTTACCGTGACATCTCAAAACAGCATCTTAAAGACTTCTCTTGATCTGTCGGTTTTGTAAGGACATCTAAATTTTGGAGAAACCTCAACTATGTCCAAGACAAATTTTTCCACTTTTATAAACCTGATTTTATGTAAAACAACTCTGTTGTGCAGATTTTAGATCAGAGTTTATGCAAATTAACAAGAAGCATAGATTAGGATTTTGTACCCAAGTCCTAAATCAAAACAGAGCACAGTTTAATATTCACTCTGTAAGCTTGAAACTTCTTGTAATTCAATGAAAGACAAAAACATGTTTACAAAGTACATCCAAGTTCTTAGGAAAATCCTCCTAAATGAAGAAAAGCAAACACAGAGCTTTGGTTAATTGGAAGTAAAAGTGTGTGAGTGGGTGTGTGAGACGGGCTCTGAGTGTGAATTTACACAATTTGAGACGGAAAGTAAAATTTTGAAAAGGATGACGGTGGAGAAAAACCTCTTACTTCATACCGGAAAAGGGAAAACGTCACATTTCTCTGCTAAGGCTTGTCTGCTCAGCACGGAGGTAGCTGACGTGGACATCAACCAGCGGGTCCGTTTGCCATGGAAGCCTGGGAGGGCGAGGGCTGGGGGAAGCCAGGGTGGCCTCTGACAGAGGAGCTGAGGGGCATTCCAGCACCGCGTGCAATGATTCTGATGCCCAGACGTCGGAGCTGGGCTGAGCTCCCACTTACGCTGTGGACTGAGCGGGAGAGGTGCCTCTGAGGGAGGCTCCACCCTCCTGACCGGCAGGAGGGCTGGCGGGCCTGGCCCTGCAGTCTCGGTAAGACGGGCCTGGAGGTGGCCACGCGGGGCCCAGCCCTCCAGCTGGGGGCGAGGACCTGGGCCCACAGGCTGCTCCCCGAGGCCGTGTCATCGCCGCCCCTGCAGCGGCTCCTTGCTCCGGCGGGCAGCTGGGCCAAGGCTTGGGGCAGAGGGAATGCAGATGGCTCAGAGCTGAGGGCGCCCAGGCGTGGGGTCCCGGGAAAGTGCTCTGCCCTCTGAGGATGAAAGGGACTGGAAAGCAGACCCGCCAGCTCCTCCTTCTAAACCTCCCTTTCCCGACTCAGGTTGTCAAGGCAACGGGAGCTTCAGCTCTGACAAAACAGATGCCAGACCCCGAGGACGTGCCTCAAGTGTGAGCGGCAGGGAGCCCGCCAGCCCCATACAGGTCGTGAGTGTGAGTGTGCACAGGCGTAATGCACGCACTGTGTGTGTGTGTGCAGAGCTGGGAGCTGGGGCAGCTTGCTGCTATAGGCCTGGTGCCTTCAGAGGGCAAGTCGTCCTGGACGCTTCTCAGTGTCCACCTCGGCTTGGCCCCTCCAGTTATATTTCCTGCCTGAAGGTCCTGCCTGTTTCTAAAGCCTAAACCCAACTTTTGGTCAGTCACCCAGTTTTGCTCATTTTTTTTTTTCAGATGGGACCAAGCACAGATGGGTCCATTAAAAAAGAAAGAAACGTAACAAGCAGACAGTCTTCTTCAAACCATGCTGGTTTGGCCAAGAACCACATAAGGCGTCGGCAGACCAGGGGGGCTTCCTGTACGGCTGGCCAGGCCGCCCTCTGGCAGAACACGGCGAGCATCGCCTCCCTGGCCAGGAATCGTCGCCGAGATGCAGGCTCCCAGCCGCACCGGCTTCCCCGGGCCTGCGGTCCTGGCCTGGGACACCTGCCTAAAGTGTCATCTTGCATGCGTGTTGTGACTGGCTGCCTTGTGGGGGCCCCCAGGGAGGTCTCACTGCAATTTGACATCCACACCAGCCCCGCCCTGTGCTAACCCTACTTGTTGACAGCCGTGAGCAACCGAGGAGGCGAGCAGTGAGGTCCGGGGTGCTGCTGCGGTGGAGAAGTTTATCCCAGAGAACCAGGCACTTGTGTTATTACCACACAGAACATCACAAAGGGCAAAGCAGAAGCAGCACAGAGTCCACACACCGTCCATCTGGTCGACCCGAGACAGAGCCGCGGGTTACTCACGGAGAGGAGCAACGCACGGCTGTCTGGGTTACTTTACTGGAACAAATCGTCAGTCAGCAAGAGGCCAAACATTGAAAAGAGTGGCTACCGCGCATACTGCAACAGGAGGAATTCGCCGAGAGAGAACGGTTAGTGATACAAACCGGCCCGTGGGTCACTGCGTGAGGGAACCGCCATGCAGCCACCAGCAAGCAAAGGCCAGAGGGCGTGAGAGGCTCAGAAAGGGGGCTTCCCACACTGTCCCTGCAGCACAGTCACAGTTTCCAATGATCACTTTTGTGACTATGCAACTGCGCTCATATTACTAGCTGCAACATCACAAAAATGACACCGGCCACCGCTGATTAGCTGGCAGAGCCAGGGCGTCGTGTTTACAGAGCGCGCGTCAGTGAGCGTGAGTGCACACAGCCACGAGAGACAGGGACAGAGAGTTCTTCCAGAGCAAAGCCCTCGCACGCGATGCTAATTATCTCTTAGCGTAGCACTTTCTCTTTAAAGTGTAAATGTGCTCCCTCTGGGCACCAGAAATATTTAATTACACATCTCGGTCTCTGACGAACGTGCTCGGCCAGGGACGGAATGAGCTGGGTCTGTTGCTCAGAGGGGGCCACACGGCCCGCCGCCCTGCGGTGACCAGCACCTTCCCAGCCGTCTCCTCTGCCGGACAGAGAGTCCCAGAGCAGCGACCGCCTGTGAGCGCCACGTGCCCCGGGGATGTGATGGGACCAGGGCCTGGGGCCACATGAGCAGCCCCGACCGACCTTGAGGGCGGGCCGGCATTCTCCAGCGAGATGGGCCCGCGGCCCGTACGCATCTCATTTCCCAAAACCTTCTCGGGCCCTGTCTCCTGGGACTCTGGAGAGAGGGGAGCGGGGGCGTCCGATCTGTCTTCCTGACGGACTGCACGCACAGAGCGTGGGCTGTGGCTGGTCCGACTCCACACCGGGGGTGGAGCTAGAAACACGCCCGCACGCACGTGTGAGGGAGCACACCGGTCGGAGCTCAGGGGTGGCCGTCTCTGCAGCTCACCCGCGCTGCCAGTACTGACTGCTTTTTGAAGAATTCTATCAGGAAATGGGCTTGAAGCAAGGTTTTTAGAAATAAGTCTGTATTAAGAAAATGTAAAAAGTGACCAGGCAGTTGGGATGGGCCGGGGGCGGGGGCACGTCTGGGTGTGCGCCACGCGCCCCTGCCTCCCTGGGGACGGACTGAGTGACGGGTGTGCCGCCGAGCAAGTGTCTCTCCGGGAGCTGTTTCACGTGCTACCTGATGCAAAGGGTTATCCAATAAAAAAGGAAAGCCAGCCGTGTTTTGTTTTTCCAAAGTGGACTAAAAGGAAGAGAAGTATCAAAGCAACCCTCAGAATCTGTGCCCCAAATTCCAGAAACCCAGCTTCACGCTCGAAACCCCACCTTGACGACAAGAGCGGCTGCCATTCTGACCTCCCAGGAGCTACGAGTCTGTTCAGACACAAGTCCGCTGCTGATCACGTGCAATTCAAGCGCGTTGATGCGTGTTTTGCCTTGACTCTCCAATTCCTTGTCTTGAAGATTTACTGGAAGCCTACTTCCAATCAGTTACAGGTAAGGGAGGCTCCAGGGAGTGTAGAGTATGGTTCTGGGTAGCCCTCAACATCTTCATTTTCTTTCTAGATGTTTAAAACAGTTTCGAAACTGTACCACAGATACAGGGTTATGCGTGACCCCAAGCCAGGCGTTTATCCGGGGTCATCCATTAGCTAGTCATCTGGGCCTCATTCTCACCACCATCTCTAAGCAGCCGAGTAGCCAAAACTCTGGGCTGTATTCATCCATACCTTGTGAAATACGAACTCCAGGAACTCCCCCCGCGTGAAGAATCTTACTGATAACCATGACCACATTTCCACAATTCTAAGATATCCAGCCCCCCTAGCATCTAACACCTCTAAGCTACAGATGCCTTACAACCAACATGTGAGTTACCACAATCTCCCAACATGTGAGTTACTACAACCTCCCTCCTCTCCACTGCAGATAACCGGATGTACCTGTGACATACAAGCATAAGACAGACAGCACGTCTTACAGCAAACAGCCCCTTGGACGCCGACGTCCCCTCTCTCCGGGGGCGACCCGCGTGCGCTACCCCGCTGGCGGGCCGTGGGTCTTACCTGCGGAAATCCAGGAGGGACCTGGTGGAGGCAGGCACCCCCTGGTCATACCAGCTCAGGAAGTGGAACTGGGTCACCGTGCGGGTCTCGTTCGTCTGCAGGTTCTTCAGGTAGAAGCTCCTCACGAGGAAGTCCTCGCACCAGATGTGCTCAGAGACCAGGTGCACCTGGGGGGGGACAGGCAGGGCGGGGGCGGGCAGAGATCGCGTCGGCTGGGGCCCGGCTCCCCCAGCACGGAGCCACTTTGTGGGGAAGGGGCTGGGGGCCCTGAGGGCAGACTGCACACGGCAGGCAGGGGGCCTGTTCAGCCTTCCAAGTTCAACGTGGTTTATGCAAAAGGTCACCTTGTACTTTTTTTTCTACATGTCACTCAGGGGCAAAATAGTCAAATTATTGGGAAACAATGCGTTAGAATTGAAACGAGTGCACTTTCTGTCTTTTCCAAGACGTATAAACCTCCAAGAAGAATCACCAGAAAAAAATTACACTTTCGGACAAAAACTCAAACGGGGCTCTATTTTCACGGGCCTTTCATAAGAGAGGCCCCACCCAGCTGCAGAAAGACGAAACCGAAAGGTTTGTATAGACACTGCCAGGCCCTGAGCGCTGGGAGCCCAGGGCGGGGACCCCAAAACCGTGATCAGCTTAGAGGGGAATGTCCGGGCGTCTGAGGTGAGCCCTCCTGAGGCACTCTGGTGTTCTGCCGAATGTTAATGGGAGCAAAGTCGAAGGCACACTCCGGTATGGGTTTACCTGCCCACGGTCATTTACTTCCTTCCTGACGTGGGCAAAAAGCCAGCTGAGGACCCGAGCTGGCCAGCAGGGGACCCGCGGATCAGAAGGCCGAGCGGGCGCTACGGACACAGGGCCGGGGAAGCAGCGGGAGCGGGGCAGGCGGGCCGCGAAGAGCCGGGGTCTACAGCGGCTGCTTCCTGAAAACAGGCCCCGTGAGTCCTTCTTGGGAGCCTTCTCTCTGAATTTGGATTCATGGAATTTAAAAATGGAAACCACGGCCTTTCTGGCAGAGTTCCCGTGGCACGGCTGTCTGCAGGGTCTGCGGACCTCAAATCTCAAACCCCTGCGGCTTCCAGGGACGGCGGCCCACTGTCTGCCCAGGACGGGCCCGCCCACAGCTGCCACGGCCCCCTGCCCACGCCCGGCGGGCGCCCCGGGAAGTACCTCGTAGACATGGTAGAGGCTGGAGCCCTCGCCCGGCCAGTAGTGGTAGCACTGCCGGACGCCGTTCTCCGAGAGGGGGGTCAGCATGACGACGACCACGCAGCCGCTCTCCCACACCATCTGCGGACGAGAGGCGGGTGAGGCGCCGAGCCCCGCCACGCGCGGCGTCAGCACCCCAGACGCATGGCCCACGCGGGCCCATCCCCGGGAACTGGTGAGGCGCCGAGCCCTGCCACGCGCGGCGTCAGCACCCCAGACGCATGGCCCACGCGGGCCCGTCCCCGGGAAACTGGTTCCTTAGGCGGTGAGCTCTGCCTTTGCAGCTGAGTACACGGGCCCACAGTCTGCACGTTCCAGGAGACATTGCAAACAGGATGTTGTAAGCCCGGTCCACGCCTTAACACCCCCTGGGTTCCCTGCTCCGCTCAGCCACGGGTCCTCCCTGCTGGTCTCTGATGCGCCACAAATAGGCCACTGGCCATCGGGTGCTGGGCCCCAGGCGGGCAGCCTGCCGGCTCGGGCACGCCGCTGTTCCGAGGGACGTGGGGGGAAGTCATGGGCACGTCTGTGTGCCCGTCAGCACTGTGGGACCAGAGAAGCAGTCTGCTTTGTGGAGCTGCCATCCCACCCGAGGCCGACTCTGGAAGATTCCTGCCTACGTGTATTATAGAGTGCGTGCCCATTTCTACCAGAATATAGCAGCTCTGCCCACAGGAGAGGGCATCCTGAACTGACGGTCACTCACCGCTGCCCCCACACTGGCTCCGGGACGCGCAAGCAAACAGACCCACATCTGAACCCAGACCTGTGAGGACACACGGGCCCTCGAACGCGACTCCTTTTCAGGCACGTGCCACAGCTGGCGGCCGTGGACTCGGAGCTCAGTTGCTCGACTCACTGAATCTAAGGGATCCCCGAGCAGCCTGAGGACCTGCTGCACGTTAAGTGCAGGGACAAAGTCTCTGCGTTCCCTGTGCTGGGTTACGCTAACTCCTCAGAAGTCTTTACAAACAAGTGCATCTAGAGGTGAAGCTGGTCTCAGAGCTTCCATTTCATGAAAGCATAGATTTAACAATCTGATTAAGATCTAGTAGTTTATAAAACCCTCATGACTCAGATATAAAATGCTTTCTCTTCATGCTCTTGGTACTGAGTTCCCCTTTAAATTATATTCTGAAAATCAGATGTGTGCATGACGCTGTCTCTTTTAATACCGGTTCACCCCCAGCCCTGTGACAGAAACAGCTAAGATTTGAAGGCCCCTCGTGGTATATCATCTGTGGTGGAATTTAATGGGACCTGCTGCAATGTTTACAGAAAAGCCCACACAAATATGAATTACACTCAAGCCCACACGCGTCCCTCTTCTTCAGTGCAGATCCAACAATTCAAGGCGGACGCCCTGCTCTAAGCTTTGCCGGCTCCCAGACTGGCCCTAATCGGTCCTTCTCACACGCCGTGGTTTAATGTGCCTGGAGAAGGCACAGAAGCTCATTGAAACCATTAGGAAAATGAGGAGAAACACAGGTTTTATGAGTGTAATAAAAATACAGTGATCCGGGCCATAAAGTAATCACCGGAGCTCCGCTGTGCCCCCGAGTGTGGAATCAAGACGCCCTCCTCGCGGAGGTTCCTTCCGTCCCGGACGCTGGGGCCTCTCTGAAGGTGTGGTTGAGCCCGAATCCAAATGAAACAATTTAGACCAACAACTCCCAAAGCACCCCAGGGGATAAGCCCTCTGTTTAGGTCACTGTGTGGAGGCAGAGAGGGACTGACTAGGTCGAAGCTGACTCACACGCTCGGGCACCCACTCCCTGCCCACCTCCCACCGTGGTGCCCGGCTCACAGGGCTGACTTCAGGGCACACCAGGTGGGCTTTGGAGGGAATCCGGTGAAAGTCCGGGTCAGGCAGGGTCCTCTTCTGGACGGGAGATCGCACTCTTTCCAGATCAGTTTCACAGGGTCGTGCCGGGCAAGAGAAAGGCACGACTTCTATGCCCTGTCTTTGAGATACCTCCAGTGCTCCCCTCAAGGAAGCAGGCAGCAGCCTGGCGTCCTCCCTGACCCTGCCGTGGTCCCCTGAAGCGGCGGCTTTGCTGAGCCGGAGAGCGGAGGGTTGATGCCAGAAACAGCACTTTCTACACCTGCCGTTTGGTTAGGGCTCAGATAGCAGTGCCATCTCCCGGAGCACGCGGCACGTTTACTGGGGACCTAACACAGGTCAGGACACCCCAGGCCACAGCGGGGGGGGAGGGGTCGGGCCGGAACAGCTTTCCCGGCAAAAAGTGGCTTCCTCCTCCCAAACAGGAGGCAGGCGCTGCCGGGCCGGGTCGGCTGAAACATGATCTTGGGCGGGGATCCCAAGGACGGGTCCCAGTGCTGTGCTTGGAGAACCAGAAATGCCCCCTTCTCCTGAGTCTCCTCAGACGCACGGCGCCGACCGTGGAAGGCCGCCCTGAACGCACGCTGTCACCTGGCACGCAGTGGCGGGGAGCGACGGGCCCCGGTGGCGAGTCACCGCTTCACCTGCGGGCGAGTCTTGGGAGTCGGGGAGGCTGCTCAGGGGTCCTGGGCTGCACACAGATGCTCAGTCGTGTCTGACTGTGTGTGACCCCATGGACTGTAGCCCACCAGGCCCCTCTGTCCATGGGATTCTCCAGACAAGATTACCGGAGTGCGTTGACATTCCCTTCCCAACCCAGGGACTGAACCCACATCTCTTACGTCTCCTGCCTGGCAGGCAGATTCTTAACCAGTAGCGCCGCCTCAGGGGTCCTGGGCTGTCATATAACACATCGGCGCCAACCCACACCCCCAGCCCCTCTGTGGCACTCAGAGGCCACCCAGGGAAGGGGCACGTGACGATAACACAGCTGACACGGCCGAGCGGGAGCCCACTCACGGCCATCAGACCTGGGCGCGCGGAAAGGCTAACCCACAGCAGTGCAGACCTCGGGCAGGCGAGCCGCGAACACACACTGGGGCAGCTGTTTCATCCAAATGAGTCAGCTTCCCAGGAGGATCAGCGGTAGAGAGTCTGCCTGCAGTGTGGAGACGCAGGACAGGTGGGTTCAACCCCTGGGGCGGGAAGGTCCCCTGGAGGAGGAAATGGTGACCCACTCCAGTATTCTGGCCTGGAGACGCCCACGGACAGAGGTGAGCCACAGTCCATGGGGTCACAGAGTCAGACATGACTCAGCAACTAAACAGTAACAGCAAGTTTGCCACCTGCGGGTTAAGGAAGGAGTGCTGTGCTGCTCGTGGCTGTGGGCTGGACCGTGTCCCTGAGACGACTCGTGACGTCTTAACCCCTGCCACCGATGACTGTAGTCTGATTTGCAAAGAGCGTCTCTGCAGGTGTCACCGGGATAAGAAGACGAGGTTCTGAGGCGTCAGGGTGGGGCCTAATTGAGCACAAAGGAGGGAGACGCCAGCTGAAGGCAAGGATGGCGCTGCAGAGACGCTGCCGGGACACATGGGCCCTGCGAGCAGGAAGGAGCCTCGTCTCGGTGCTCCGGGGCCGGGGAGGACAGCCCTGCCGGCACTGGGGCTGGACTCGGCCTCTGGAATTGAGAGGGAGCTTGCTTCTGCAGCGCTCAGTGGCTCTGTTGATGGAAATCTGTCACAGCAGCGCAGGAAATGAAGACACTCACTGAGGCCCAGCCCCTAGGCCAGCCCCCGAATCGTCCACAGGAGTCGGGACATGTCTGTTCGAACCTTCTTTTATTCATCGAATTACACCAGATGGAAGGAAACTGTAGATATTCTTCACCCGAAGTCTTTCTTGAGTACCAAGTGTTTAGCAAAAGAAGAAACTCCTTCGGAGTTCACAAGGCCTGATTAAACGCAGGCGGTCCGCGCGGACAGGTCAAACCCGGGGCCGCGGGCTCTGCGGGAGCTCCGGTCCCCCGGGACACGCGTCGCCCCCCCTTCCCTGCATGTCCTGTGAAGCCCCCCACCTTGATCTGCTCTCGCCTGTGCAGGCACGGCTTTCTTCCACCCGACTGTCAGCTCCTTGAAGACGGCAGCCCGTCCGGCTGCCTGCTCTACCTCCAAGGCATCTGCCGCCGGGCTTTATTATAGTTGATGCTTAGTTGAAAACAATACATATTTTAAAAAGAGACCATTTGACTGCCTCTCTGAAAAGAGAACTCAAAGAAAACGCTATCAAAGGCTCGCCTGGCAGAGTCCTCCCAGGACCTGTTTGGTGCAGACACGTGCCTCTTGAAAGCCCATGGGTTGTTTGCGTGCCCGCTGCAGCAGCCGCTGCGTGGAGACAGCTTTTCTCCAGAGCAGGCTGTGTGCCCCTCCATCCCTGACGCACGATTCATTTCCGCTGCCAACTTCTTTTCATAGGTGGAGGAGAGATCAGCTTAAGCCTGGCAGTGAGGATGTGACAAAGAGGTCTGAGAACACATTTTATGTCAATCGGCTGGAACCACGCTCTCTGCAATCAATTAAAGAAGAGAAAACAGCAGCGTCTGAGCACCTTCTGCAGAGCAGACCCCCAGTCCCTTTCTCGCCTTGTTCAGAGGGCGGTCGTAAGAAGTGTGCCCTGAAGTCTTCCCAGCCTCTGGTCTGTTTCAGCCACACAGTCACTGTCCCTGAGTCAAGCTGTGAGTGAGGCAGGTGGCGATCTGGCTGAAGGTGAACGAAGGTGATGAAGTCTTCATTATGTCTTCATGCAGGACTCATAACACAAACCCACCTGGTCTGTTTCTCTGTAAACAAAGCCGTCAGTGGGGGCCTGCCTCACAGATAAAACCCCGAAGTAATAGGAGCAAAGCTAGTACTTAATCCTGACCCCCAGGAAGGGCTGAGCAGGGAGGAAGGAGTCTCGCAGACATTAAGATCGGACCCAGGGCTTCCCTGGCGGTCCAGTGGTTAACAGTCGGCCTGCCAACCCAGGGGACACAGGTTCAGTCCCTGGTCCAGAGGATCCCACATGCCACGGGGCCACTCAGCGCGAGCACCACAGCTACTGAGCCTGCGCTCTGCAATGAGGGCGGCGCCACAGGGACAAGCCTGTGCCCCACACTAGAGGGTGGTCCTGCCCCACACTAGAGGGTAGTGACAAGCCTGTGCCCCACACTAGAGGGTGGTCCTGCCCCACACTAGAGGGTAGTGACAAGCCTGTGCCCCACACTAGAGGGTGGTCCTGCCCCACACTAGAGGGTGGTCCTGCCCCCACACTAGAGGGTGGTCCTGCCCCACACTAGAGGGTGATCCTGCCCCCACACTAGAGGGTGATCCTGCCCCCACACTAGAGGGTGGTCCTTGTTAGTCACGACCAGAGAGAGCCTGAGCGAGGCAAAGAAGACCCGAGGCCTCCAGAAATAAAGAAGCAGAATGAGTCGCAAAAGGAATCTGACCCGAGCTCAGGTCAGCCCCGGTGCTGGTAAACAGCAGCAGGCCCCTCGGGGAGCTTTCCGCCAGCAGGTGTGCCCAGGCAGGAAGGAGAGCCATCTGCACAGAAACACGCGCCAGTTCACTGCACTCCAGCAAGTGTCCTTCTGCAAAGACAGAACGGCCTGCTTCTCTCTGAGCAGAGGTGAGGCGGCTCGTGTGTGCCACTCAAGCGTTCCCACAGCGAGGCCACGCGCAAACCAAGCTGCTCGTTCACCTGAACTTCACGCGGCTGCCGCAGGCGTATCTGTCAGGGACTCGATTGTGCGGGAAGTCGCCTGAGCCCGGGCGTGTTGCACGTGGAAGCACTTACAGCCCCTGGGCTGTGTTCACATTTCACATTTAACACACACGTTGGCTTCTTAGGTAAAAGCGCCCTGTCATCGTTTCAAAACCAGGATCTGATGTGGACGCGTCAGATCCACTTGTGAGAAGGAGAAAAAAGAAGAGAAAGTCAAAGAAAGAATGAAAGGAAGCAGAAAGGAAAGACGGATGAGGAGCTGACATCACACGGGGAAGCAGGGTGTTTTCGGCTGAGGCCATAAAGATCGAGGCCAGGCTGTTTTTCACGCGAGCCTGAGCTCTGACCTGCGTGCCTCGTGGGAGGACACACGCACACCCGGGTGCCAGGCATGCCATGCCCGACCACACAGGGCATGGTTCCCAAATCCCGCCTTGATGTAAGATGATCCGACAAAAGTTCCCTTTTATCTGTAAAGATTTGTGAATTCATGTGCAGAAAATTCAATCAGAATAAATGTTTGAAGAAAAACATCCTGGAAAATCTAGGGCCTGTGGTTAAAATGCTTCTGATGTTAAAACACAGAAACAAGATCAGGTTTTTCTCAGGAAACTCACTGTCCTCAATTCCTGTAGTCCTTTAATTTAATCAGGTAATCCTGCTTATGTAACTTATATGCAGAGTACATCATTCGAAATGCCAGGCTGGATGAAGCACAAGCTGGAGTCAAGATTGATGGGAGAAACATCAATAAGTTCTGAGCAGAGGTGAGGCGGCTCGTGTGTGCCACTCAAGCGTTCCCACAGCGAGGCCACGCGCAAACCAAGCTGCTCGTTCACCTGAACTTCACGCGGCTGCCGCAGGCGTATCTGTCAGGGACTCGATTGTGCGGGAAGTCGCCTGAGCCCGGGCGTGTTGCACGTGGAAGCACTTACAGCCCCTGGGCTGTGTTCACATTTCACATTTAACACACACGTTGGCTTCTTAGGTAAAAGCGCCCTGTCATCGTTTCAAAACCAGGATCTGATGTGGACGCGTCAGATCCACTTGTGAGAAGGAGAAAAAAGAAGAGAAAGTCAAAGAAAGAATGAAAGGAAGCAGAAAGGAAAGACGGATGAGGAGCTGACATCACACGGGGAAGCAGGGTGTTTTCGGCTGAGGCCATAAAGATCGAGGCCAGGCTGTTTTTCACGCGAGCCTGAGCTCTGACCTGCGTGCCTCGTGGGAGGACACACGCACACCCGGGTGCCAGGCATGCCATGCCCGACCACACAGGGCATGGTTCCCAAATCCCGCCTTGATGTAAGATGATCCGACAAAAGTTCCCTTTTATCTGTAAAGATTTGTGAATTCATGTGCAGAAAATTCAATCAGAATAAATGTTTGAAGAAAAACATCCTGGAAAATCTAGGGCCTGTGGTTAAAATGCTTCTGATGTTAAAACACAGAAACAAGATCAGGTTTTTCTCAGGAAACTCACTGTCCTCAATTCCTGTAGTCCTTTAATTTAATCAGGTAATCCTGCTTATGTAACTTATATGCAGAGTACATCATTCGAAATGCCAGGCTGGATGAAGCACAAGCTGGAGTCAAGATTGATGGGAGAAACATCAATAAGCTCAGATATGCAGATGACACCACCCTTTTGGCAGAAAGTGAAGAGGAACTAAAGAGCCTCTTGATGAAAGTGAAAGACGAGAGTAAAAAAGTTGGCTTAAAGCTCAACATTCAGAAAACGAAGATCCTGGCATCTGGTCCCATCACTTCATGGCAAATAGGTGGGGAAACAGTGGAAACAGTGTCAGACTTAATTTTTTTGAGCTTCAAAATCAGTGCAGATGGTGACTACAGCCATGAAATTAAAAGATGCTTGCTCCTTGGAAGAAAGTTATGACCAACCTAAATAGCATATTAAAAAGCAGAGACATTACTTTGCTGACAAAAATCTGTATAGCTATGGTTTTGTGTATGGATGTGAGACCTGGATCATAAAGAATGTTGGGACCCAAAGAATGGATGCTTTCAAGCTGCGTTGCTGGAGAAGACTCTTGAGAGTCCCTTGGACTACAAGGAGATCCAACCAGTCCATCCTAAAGGAAATCAGTCCTGAAAATTCATTGGACGGACTGAGGTTAAAGCTGAAGCTCCAATACTTTGGCCACCTGATGCAGAGAGCCGACTAATTGGAAAAGACCCTGATGCTGGGAAAGATTGAAGGCAGGAGGAGAAGGAGACGACAGAGGACGAGATGGCTGGATGGCATCACCGACTCGATGGACATGAGTTTGGACAAACCCTGGGAGATGGTGAAGGACAGGGAAGCCTGGCGTGCTGCAGTCCATGGGGTTGCAAAGAGCGGACAAGACTGAGCGACTGGACAGCCAGTTAGATAGTGTGCTCTGGAATCAATCAGCCTGTAAGCTAACAGGCCCCTGAGTCCGTTGCTCCATCCACAGCCTCTTAATTTTCCAGAGCCGGCGCCTCTGCAAGCCCTCCTCTCAGGGCTTGTGTGGGATGAACGGAGGAAGTGCCTGCGTGGCACCACGGGCGACGGGGACTGGGGACCTCCTCCTACTCTGTGTCCTGCCTCTCAGGACCACCAGAAGCCACGAGCCCTGATGCGACGCGGTCTCTGAGCCAGTGGGCATGATTTGACCGGGGGTCCTGCAGACGGGGGGTGCTGCGTGTCTGCAAGGGTCACCTCTGGCTGCGCCAGGCTTGGCTCCTGGGGGCTTGGTGGTACTCGCTATAAAGGGGTCACCCTTAGCTGACCTGCCGGAGGTGGGAGCGGGGGCTGCCACCTTCCGGCTCCCCGGCTGCTGGACCCACCCCCGCCTGGGTGCACTGGGCAGTCGTGGAGCCCATCACTGCCATTCTCATCGCAAGTTCCTGGAGGAAAACGCTTAGGGTCTTTGGACCTCCCAGAGCCCTCCACTCGGGCCTCTCCTTGTCCATCCTAAGAGCAGTGACTGATGGGTGCTGAGGCGCTAAAGTTCTTTAGTTAAACCAAGCCCCACTGCTTGGAAAAGAAAGTACACTTCCCCAGTGAAGACTTCTAGTAGAATATACTTGCAGAAAGTGGGAAGCAGAAAGCAATAGGTGGACTTTTTTCTTGGTAAAATGTTAGTAAGTGTCTGTACTAATTGGGCACCAGCTGAATTCCAGCTGCCTTCAGCGCCTGTACCTGGGAGTCGAGGCCCAGCTCCCCAGCCTCTGATTGCATCATCTGAAAGTCACCAAAAAGTCTGTCAAGCAGGGAGGACAAGGCTGGAAAATCTAGAGTGTCTTCCCTGCTCCTCAGCTCCCGGTGAGCAGGGCCGCCACCAGTCCCAGCCTCGAGAGGCCCCGGGCTGAGCTCAGGCACCGCTTGGCCGACTGCAGGGTCCACATGCGTGGACAGTGCTCACGATCACGCGCTTGAACCAGCTGACCGCGCTGCGGTCCAAAACTACAGGGGGGACGGCATACATGGCTGCTTGGGCGGTGGCGGGGGGCTGGTGGACTGGGGTCGGAGCAGCTCTGGGACGGGTGGGCGATGCCCGACCGGGTGGCTCAGTGCCCGCAGCCTGTGCCTGGGACTCGTCCTCCCTGCTCACAGCCCCGAGGCGCTGTTCTCTGAGAAAGCTGCCCCCAGACCCTCAGTTGCCTGGTGCTCACGTGTGAGCCTAGCCCCCGGCGGGTGACAGACCTGTCCTCCTCCCCGTGCGGAAACCACGGCCCCCTGAGAAGTCCTCACCCCAATCTAGCCTGGCTCTAGCCTTGCACACGTGCACACACGCACAGCTGGAGGGTGTGGTACACACCCTCTGTGCCTGGAGAGGACCCACCCTGAGGTCCTCACAGCAGGGCGTGGCCCTGAGCACAGTGTCCCCACTGCCGATGGCCTCTCTCTCCTTTACAGAGACTCACCTGCCCACTCACAGCCCCCTCACTTCACAGTCTGTGGGGCAGCAAGAAGCGCTGTGGACCACAGGGTGGGATCTGATCACAGGGTCTGGTCTGATCATGGGGTCAAGGCTGATCACGGGGGTCGGGTCTGATCTCGGGGCTGGGGTCTGACCTTGGGCATGGGCTTTGATCATGGGAGCTGGGCCTAACCTCAGGGGCCAGGTCTGATCTTGGGGGTCAGGCCTGATCACAGAGGTTGGGTCTGATCACGGTGGTCGGGTCTGATCTCAGGAGTTGGGTCTGATCACAGGGTGAGGCCTGATCATGGGGGTCGAGTCTGATCTCGGGGGTTGGGTCTGATAATGGGGTCGGGTCTGATGCCCGTGCAGCTGCTGTGGGGATCGAGGTGGGGGGGTCTTGTGGAGCCCTGGGCCTCAGAGCTCTTCTGGATCAGGATCCTGACTTTCTTTTATTCTAGTAAAGTATACGTAATGGAAAAATACCTTCTTGATGGGTTTTGAGTATACAGTTCAAGGGCATTCAGGACATTCACCACCAGCACCCTCAGAACCCTCCCATCTCCCCAGACTGAGACTCCGTACCATCAAACACCAACTCCCTGACCCCCCGACCACTAGCCACCTCCCGTCTCGCAGGACTGCCTCTGGGGATCACGCACTCGTGGTAGGTGAGGCCACGTCCCCCTGTGCCTGCCCAGGGTCCAGCATACAGTAAGTGCTCAGTAGCTGTTGCCTCCCCTTCGTGGACTTGGATGCTGGCCGATTTCTCTCAGAGCAGGCTCTTCAGGCGCCCAGGAACACCTCACAGGTCAGAACACATTTCTACAGGAAGGTTGTGGGTCTTACGTGCATTTGGTTTTGGAATCAAATTCTTAGAACATGAGGTGTGAATTCAGAGAAAGAATTCTAATCGCTGGAGGGCGAGTGGCGCTGCGTCCTGGCAGAGTCCGAGGGGGTGCAGGGTCGGGAGGGAAGGGCCTGGCTGGGGCGGGAGAGCCCGCCTTGAGGTGACTGTGGTGTGGGCTGTCGCTGGCCACACCCACGGTGTAACGTTCTCTGCTGGACGGTGGGCAGGGAGACCAGGGCGTGGAGGCGAGGCGCCGCTGGCCTCTGGCTCTCCTCTCACTGCCCAGTGTCCCCAGCTCCAGAGCCTGATCCGAGTGTGTGGTGTTTGCTGGATGAAAAGAGACCAGCCTGGTTTCTCAAATGCATTACTACAGAGAATCCGCAAGGAGAGAGATGTGTATAAGAGACAGCGGTGGTACCACACTGGGGCTCTGTGTCCGCTTTCCTCCTTGGCATCATATTAGGTGGAATAACGTCCCCCAGATCCACGTCCATGGAGACAGTGAACGTGGCTTCATTTGGAAGCCGGTGGAGGAACACCCCACTGTGTTCCCCTCCTGCCTGGCCTCTGTGCTGCCCACACCACCCACTCAGCAGGGCCTCCCCTGCAGGACCGCTCACCGCAGACCAGGGCCGCTCACTGCAGACAAACCCCGTGAGACCCTCTGGGGAAGGGCTCAGGGCAGCACCCCAGAGCTCAGACGAAAGGAAGACGCTTCAGCATTTTCTGTTTCGGGTGCTGAGCTCCTGTGCCCGGCCCGTCAATGGCCCTGTGTGCCGTGCTCAGCTGCTCAGTCACGTCCAACAATTTGCAACGCACTGGACAGCAGCCCACCAGGCTCCCCCGCCCCCGGGGTTCTCCAGCAAGAGTCCCGGAGTGGGTGCCACCGCCTTCTCCAGTGCATGAAAGTGACAAGTGAAAGTGACGTTGTTGCTCAGTCGTGTCTGACTCCTGGCGACCCCATGGACTGCAGCCCACCAGGCCCCTCTGTCCATGGGATTCTCCAGGCAAGAGTCCTGGAGTGGGTGCTATTTCCTTCTCCAGGGGATCTTCCCGACCACGGATAGAACCACGCCTCCTGTGTCTCGTGCATCGCAGGCAGATGCTTTACCTGCTGAACTATTGCTACTGCTGCTAAGTCGCTTCAGTCGTGTCCGACTCCTGGCGACCCCATGGACGGCAGCCCACCAGGCTCCCCCGTCCCTGGGGATCCCCAGGCACGAGCGCTGGAGCGGCTGCCACTGCCTTCTCTGCTGAACTATCGGGGAGCCATGGATCCAGCATGAACTCTCACTCAGAACGTACTGTGTTTCCAACAGAAAACTTCTTATGCTTCAAAGCAGGCTTTATTCTTAAAGGACCTTCCACTTCACCGTGGCTTTTGAGAGGCTCTGCTTCTGCAAGAAGTTTAAAGGCAGGCGTTCTCCTCCACGCACTTTTTGTAGAGCCCAAGGCAGTGAACGGACCTGGACTTTTGAGCCTGTGACCTTGGGTGGTTAATAAGGCGCCATGCTCGCTAGATGCCGTTTCTAGAATATACGCTCTACAGGCCAATCCAGCCCGTGTGGATGCTAAGAAGCAGATGCTAAGACACCCTCTGTCCGAGGCCAGCACCTCTCCATCGTGTTCTTCCTGCAGCCAGACCCGGAGGCTTGGTGTGGAGACCGCGCCTCTGGCTCAGGGCACTTGGAGAGACACAGTCAGGGAGGTCCTTTTGCCGCAGGGTGTCTCGGGGGCTGTGATGAGCTGAGGGGCCTGCAACGGCCTGGAGGGTGGCCTGGAGGCCAGTGGCCACTGCCGCCTCGAGGGACGCCAGTGTTTCCCGGAGGTTTGGTAAGTGCTGGCCGAGGTGTCTCTCATAGCATCTTGCACTGCGTCTCACTTGAATAGTTTTCTCCAGTTGCATCATTTAGAGATGTTTCCTTTCCCTTTCAAGAATGCTCCTTGATATCAGGCCTCCATAAATGCTCTAGGACATCCTATGGTTTACAAATGCTGGCACAATGAATGGCCCCCACAGGCAGTAAGAAAAATATACCATCGGCCCCATGTACTAACCGCGTGAACCGGGGCAGAGTATGAACCGCGAGTCTCGTAAAACGCAAAGTCCAGGGGTCAAGATATACAAGCCCCACCACAGGGGCTGCCCCAGGGCAGGTGATCCAGGGATGTAAGCGACGACTGTGTGAGTGTCCACACGACCTTCGGAACTTGTGCTTCTGTTGGCAAGAGAAGCCTTGCCCACAGGCAGTCGCGACCAGGGCCTGAAGCTGGTAAAGGGAACCACCCCTCGGAGGCTCTCCTGCGCAAACGTGCTGGGAAGGCGGGCTGAGGCCGACCAGAAGATGCCGTGACCATGGAATTCCACTGGTCCTTTATTCTGCCACACGACTCGGGGTTTTCTGTGTTCTTTCTGTCTGAGCACGGAGCCTGGGGGGCAGCAGGAAGGTGACCGAGCAAACCCCCATGGGATCCAGCAGTGATCTGAGGCAAGCTGGGATGGGAGGGCTCATGGCTCAGGGGGACAGCTCTGTGTGGGGTGGGGAGGCCCCTCGGGGCCAGGCCAGAGCCAGCCACCTGGTCCTCCCGGGGTGCATGACCTCTCAGCAGGTTTAACGGGGAGGAGACTCAGCCCTTGGGACACAGGGAGCAGGGAATGTGGACTCTGCCAACTTCAGCGGGTCCCTCTGGGTTAGAGATGGCGTGGCCACCAGACCCCGACAGCCTGGCCTCAGGGCCCTCACGCTGCTCCCGCCCATCACCTGCGGACCCAGAGGCCACGCCTCCCTCATCTCATCCTCATGGGGCACTCTGCCAGTCCTGGGATGCCCGTGGGCCCGACTCACAGTAGGGCCCTGTTTCAACCGCCAGGCAGTGGCGGGACCCCGTGCGCCCTCGGAGCTCTGCCACCTGCTGGACGGTGGGCAGGGAGACCAGGGCGTGGAGGCGAGGCGCCGCTGGCCTCTGGCTCTCCTCTCACTGCCCAGTGTCCCCAGCTCCAGAGCCTGATCCGAGTGTGTGGTGTTTGCTGGATGAAAAGAGACCAGCCTGGTTTCTCAAATGCATTACTACAGAGAATCCGCAAGGAGAGAGACTATAATCTGAGCACCATTTTTTAACCTTCATAAGATTAAAACTATCGATAAGAGACACATCTGACTAAAATGCAATAATTTATGCCTGCGTTGTTTCATTATATTTCATAACATAAAGTGACTGAAGCAGCTTAACAAGTAAAAGTCTTTAAAGGTTTAATATCTCAAAGGGAATTTTTCATACTCACGTTTTGGAAAAGAAGGTTGATCATAAAAAATATGAATGAGCTCATATAAATTCTGAAACCAAGGAACATGTGATGAACACCTGTAAACTAATCTGGACTGGCTTAACTGAATCTAAGGCATTGCTGCTGCTGAGTCGCGTCAGTCTGACTGTGCGACCCCATAGACCGCAGCCCACCAGGCTCCCCCGTCCATGGGATTCTCCAGGCAAGAGTACTGGAGTGGGGTGCCATTGCCTTCTCCGTCCAAGGCATTACTCATGATCAATTTATTAAGCTGTTAAACTCAGAACAGAATTTAATTTAGAAAGAGTCACCTGCCAGAAGTCAGCCACAGTCGAGGGCAGGGGTCCTTGGGTGGCGATGTACGCGGGCTTCCTGGGGTCGTGGTCCATCTGCGGAAACAAGAGCGCAGGAGGAAGATGAACTCAGGAGGGGCAGGCGGGGGACGCCCGGGGCCCTGAGTCCTGGGCTCACAGCCCCCAGGCCCGACACACGGCACCTCTGCGGAGGCGGGATACCCCCTGGCCCCTGCCAGACCCCTCCTGAGCTAACACCCCCAGGATCCCAGAGGGGCCTGGGGGCCAGTGCCTGGAGTGTAGGGGGGCCTGGGGGCCAGTGCCTGGATTTTAGGGGGGCCTAGGGACCTGGTGCCTGGAGTTTAGGGGGGCCGGTGCCTGGAGTGTAGGGGGGCCTGGGGACCTGGTGCCTGGAGTGTAGGGGGGCCTGGGGACCCTGTGCCCGGAGCCTGGTGATGGGGCTGAACGTGCTTCTGACGCCTGGAATGGCGGTAACTGAGCAGCATCAGTAGAATCGAGGCCAGTGGACCAGAGACCGGACGCCGGAGCATCAGCCAGGTAGGGCCGCGTGACGCGGGGCCGAGGGGCGGCAGGGAAGGCGCCCGGCCACCCACGTGGCGACAAGTCCACGGACGACTGTGACTGCGGAGGTGTTCCGCTGGTGTGAGTGGCCTCCACGGCCACCACCAGCCACACACAGGGCTCAGAGGTAATGCGGCCGAGGTTCGCACTGCGGGCACTGGGCTGGGCAGAGGGCGGGCGTCGCTCGGACCCGGAGAGGCCCAGCAACAGTGCCTCCTGCCTCCCCGGATGAAGCAAAGCCCCTCCCGTGCTGCTGCGCCGCTCTGCACCCCGAAAGGTCCAGAGCCAGCCCAGCAGACACAGGCCAGGGCGGGCCCAGGCTTCCGGCAGCTCATTTCGTATTCTCTTTCCACCTCGCCAGACGAGGACCGAAAACCAGCAAACAAAGGAGAATGCAGCGGTGAGCTTCCTGGCTGTCGATGTGCCTGAACGCGGCGGCTGGCTCCGAGAGAGGAAGCCTGGCTTAAAAGACCTTCATTAGAACAGTTAACTCCAAGACTAAGCAGGAAAGAAACATGAGAACAAAGCCCGGAGCAGCAAATCGGATTAAATCAGACGGTGTTCTCCCTCTCACGCTGGTGTCCCAAGAGGACAAGGGAGGGGCCAGGTGAGGTGTCAGCAGGACGTCCTCACTGTCCCCCCTTGGGGACCACAGAGACACCCCCCAGAAGAGAGCAGGCGCGTCTACGCTCGGTGTCAGGCGACCGCTCCCTCGTCAGACATACAGCCTCCTTCATTCTTTCCATCCAGCACTGGTTTTTACTCTTTTGACACCAGGGTTTGAGGAAAGATTTAAAATGCTCCAAATTTAAAGGTACTTGTTAAGAACGCATTTCCCAACATGGTGAAAAACAAGAAAGGTGCAACCAGGCACGAATCAACGGTGACATGTGGGGATGTGGGCTCGAGGCCCCGGGCCACCTGACGGCCGCTCCGAGTCTGGGTTTGAGAAGGGCTCGGGTCCCCTTTAACACGCGTTCGGTGCCGCCTGCCCATCAGCACTTTCAGAACCTACAGCTGTCAGCCTGAGAGGATGCCCCCAGTGCGCCTTATAATCACGTGCGCCACCAGCGTGGGACAGAGCACCGGAGAACAGATGTAAGTCACTCCGTCAGCACAGCCACGCGATGCTAGCTAAGGGGCGGGGGGCAGGAAAAAAACACTTTCTGTGCATCTAATTTAGTGATTCGTAATTAAAACTGGAAATTCACAACAACACACAATACAGGTAAAATTACGTTACTCTTGCTGAAAGCCCCAATTAAAATGTTTCAGTGGGAACGTGCTTGGCAGAAATAAGGAGTTTTGATGTTTAAAATATGCATTTGTTGGGGGTGACAGCTATTTACAGGGACCCTGTCTCTTCCTTGCAAATAGTTCTGCATGAAAAGTGTAACCCCACCTCCTTTTCAAATGTGCTTTTATGCCCAGAGCAATTCAGAGAGCAACGCATTTTAAATCCTTCGCATGTACAACCCAGCACATTTAGCTGCTTTCACAGTGAGAAATATGTGATTGAAAGCAAACGTCGGATCAGGGTTTCGGGAGGTAAATAAGGCCTCCTGTGGGGAGAGGTCTCCATGTCACTCCGTGGCCATCAACCTGAGCTGAGATGGGAGGACGTGGGGTTGGGCGCAGGGGGTGCGCGATGGCCCGTGCCACTCCCCTCCCCCTTGACCGTATCACGTGGGTGCCGCTCAGACGGCAGTGAATGGCCGCAGGGCGGCGCCCTGTGCCACCAGCTCAACAGTCGCTCAGAGACAGGCGCCATCTCCTCACCCCACGCATGTTCTGTGCGTGCAACAAAGATGAGGCCTTGCTCGTACACGGCAGCCTCTGTCCAGTTTTGTGCAGCTGTGACTGAACGAAAGCAAAGCAAGCATTTAACTGAACAGCAGAAGTCTCAGCACACTTAAGACCTGCAGGGCAGGGCAGGTGTGGCGACCAGAGGGAATCGTCAGTTTCTGGAACACAGCTCCTCGCACAGGCACGCTGGCTGCCCCCCGGGCGGGTGGGTGAGGGCGTCTCCACCGGCACTCCTGGTGGGGGTGAGCATTGGCCTCCGCTGACGTCAAGGCTGATTGTCCCCCTTCTTCCTCATTTCGTTGTAGTGCACTTTCATCTGTATGATCGCTGTGGTCACATAAAGCGCCAGGACCGTGGGCAAAGTCAGGCTCTGTGGCTTCCATCTGAGTGTCTGTAAAATGGGGTGGGAGGGGCTGGAGAAGTGGGATGTGGTCTCTCCGAGTCCTTTAGCTCTGGGATTCTGGGACTTTTTTCAGAAAAAGTAGACTCCCAAAGTTTGGGTTGAGTCTCATGAAGACGCCACCTGGATAACCAACAAGGACCTACTGTGTAGCACAAGGAACTGTGCTCAGTACTCTGTAATCACCTAAATGGGAAAAGAACTGGAAAAAGAATAGAGACATTACTTTACCAACAAAGGTCCATCTAGTCAAGGCTGTGGTTTTTCCAGTAGTCATATATGGATGAGAGAGTTGGACTCTAAAGAGAGCTGAGCGCCGAAGAATTCATGCTTTTGACCTGTGGTGTGGAGAAGACTCTTGAGAGTCCCTTGGACTGCAAAGAGGTCCAACTAGTCAATCCTAAGGGAAATCAATCCTGAATATTGGAAGGACTGATGCTGAAGCTGAAGCTCCAATACTTTGGCCACCTGATGCGAAGAGCTGACTCATTGGAAAAGAGCCTGATGCTGGGAAAGATTGAGGGTGGGAGGAGAAAGTGACGACAAAGGATGAGATGGTTGGACGTCATCACCAATGTAAAGGACATGAGTTTGAGTAGGCTCCGGGAGCTGGTGATGGACAAGGAAGTCTGGCATGCTGCAGTCTATGGGGTTGCAAAGAGTCGGACATGACTGAGCGACTGAACTGAGATACATGTATATGCTTAACTGAATCGCTTTGCCATACACCTTAAACTCAACTATTCACCAATATGAAAAAACGACATAACCTGAACCAGGGTGCCTGCAAGGTATATCCCTCGAGATTTGGTTCAAGCTGTAAAAGGAGAGTTCTAATAGAGCGACTAGCTCTAATCTGCATCAGAAAATGTACCAATATTTCCCTGATGTTCCAAACAAACACATCTTAAAAATTAAGCCTTCAGTATGTTAAGACCAGGGCGCCCATGTTCTGAAGCCTTGAAGAGTGACTTGGGGTGAGGCTGTAGGCTGGTGTGCAGGTGAGTGCAACGTTGGTTCTGCCGCTGGACCACTTATACTTGCTTTTAATAATATGCAAAGCAAATTTCACACATGGATTCTAAAAACTAGACCCTATCAGGCAGAGTTTTCAAGCCACTTTTCCAGATACCAAGTCTTACGGTGAGAGTTTGCTGGGAAACTGTAGTAAAATCAGTGGGAGAGAGTGTGGCTTATGAACTTGAATTATTTTAATATTCTTACGAGTTGAGATTTAAGAAAAATAATGGATATAAACTATAATTGGGCTTCCCAAGTGGCACTAGTGGTAAAGAACCCACCTGCCAATGCAGGAGAGGTAAGAGATGCGGGTTTGATCCCTGGGTTGGGAAGCTCCCCTGGAGGAGGGCATGGCAACCGGCTCCAGTATTCTTGCCTGGAGAATCCCACGGACAGAGGAGCCTGGGGGGCTACAGTCCAGGGGGCCGCGAAGAGTCGGACACTACTGAAGTAACTTAGCATGTCAACTGTAATTATAAATATATGGATGTTCGCTTATAAATCTGAAAACCAAGGAGCTGTTCCTCCATTTGGACAATTTATTGTGATGTTCAGTGTATCTGGGCAGTTATTTTCTGAAGAGTCAATTTGTACTACTTAAATTTGTTAAATGAACTGAGTTTAAAAATTAACAATTCTCCCCCTTTATTAATAAACAGAGGAGTGAAGAGTAAGTCTAATTTCAAGTGTCACTGAGATGTTCAGACTTGCCCCTGGTGAGGAACGTGTGTGTTCTCACAATAGTGGCAACACTACCCCTAGTCCACGCCCAACAGTGACCAGCTCCCGCGTGGCTCACGGCTTCTCTCCCAGAGCTCCCACAGACTCTGGTGACCAGCTCCCGCGTGGCTGACGGCTTCTCTCCCAGAGCTCCCACAGACTCCGGTGACCAAGCTCTCGCGTGGCTGACGGCTTCTCCCCCAGAGCTCCCACAGACTCTGGTGACCAGCTCCCGCGTGGCTGACGGCTTCTCTCCCAGAGCTCCCACAGACTCTGGTGACCAGCTCCCGCGTGGCTCACGGCTTCTCTCCCAGAGCTCCCACAGACTCCGGTGACCAAGCTCTCGCGTGGCTGACGGCTTCTCCCCCAGAGCTCCCACAGACTCTGGTGACCAGCTCCCGCGTGGCTGACGGCTTCTCTCCCAGAGCTCCCACAGACTCTGGTGACCAGCTCCCGCGTGGCTCACGGCTTCTCTCCCAGAGCTCCCACAGACTCCGGTGACCAAGCTCTCGCGTGGCTGACGGCTTCTCCCCCAGAGCTCCCACAGACTCTGGTGACCAGCTCCCGCGTGGCTGACGGCTTCTCTCCCAGAGCTCCCACAGACTCTGGTGACCAGCTCCCGCGTGGCTCACGGCTTCTCTCCCAGAGCTCCCACAGACTCCGGTGACCAAGCTCTCGCGTGGCTGACGGCTTCTCCCCCAGAGCTCCCACAGACTCTGGTGACCAGCTCCCGCGTGGCTGACGGCTTCTCTCCCAGAGCTCCCACAGACTCTGGTGACCAGCTCCCGCGTGGCTCACGGCTTCTCTCCCAGAGCTCCCACAGACTCCGGTGACCAAGCTCTCGCGTGGCTGACGGCTTCTCCCCCAGAGCTCCCACAGACTCTGGTGACCAGCTCCCGCGTGGCTGACGGCTTCTCTCCCAGAGCTCCCACAGACTCTGGTGACCAGCTCCCGCGTGGCTCACGGCTTCTCTCCCAGAGCTCCCACAGACTCCGGTGACCAAGCTCTCGCGTGGCTGACGGCTTCTCCCCCAGAGCTCCCACAGACTCTGGTGACCAGCTCCCGCGTGGCTGACGGCTTCTCTCCCAGAGCTCCCACAGACTCTGGTGACCAGCTCCCGCGTGGCTCACGGCTTCTCTCCCAGAGCTCCCACAGACTCCGGTGACCAAGCTCTCGCGTGGCTGACGGCTTCTCCCCCAGAGCTCCCACAGACTCTGGTGATCCAGCTCCCGCGTGGGTGACGGTTTCTGTCCCAGAACCCCCACAGACTCCGGTGACCAGCTCCCGCGTGGCTGATGGCTTCTCCCCCAGAGCTCCCACAGACTCTGGTGATCGAGCTCCCGCGTGGGTGACGGCTTCTCTCCCAGAGCTCCCACAGACTCCGGTGACCAGCTCCCGCGTGGCTGATGGCTTCTCCCCCAGAGCTCCCACAGACTCCGGTGACCTCTGATTTCAAAGCAGAGATGGCACATTATCAGCACCGATGGCTTCCCTGAACTTTAATGAGGACTGAGTACAAATACGATGGTGCAATTATTGTGGTATTGTTCTGCACAGCTGGGGCTTCTTGGGCTCTAATCGTAAGCTGCTCACTCAGCTCTGCCAGGAGCTTGCTGTCGCGGGACCGTCAGTCATTTCAGGGAGAAGAGGAGTCGAGGAGTTCTTCTAACTCATACTTACACCCCAAATATGAGCAGAAAGAATTGTGGGGCAAAATAAAAGGAGAACATAAAAGGACGCTGAGAAGTCCGCCTCTCTCCTGGCCTCACCTCCTGACCCACGCCCCTGCCCCGTCTCTGGGCCCGGGAGGCTGTTCTAAATCTCTGCAACAGGAGAGAGACGGGGAGGGTGTAGGAGTAGGGGGCTGGGCAGCTCAGAGAGGAGGGGCGGTGATGCGGCCCCCAGCCCCTTATCCTCTGCCGGTCCTAACTAGCCTGAAGTGGCCCAGGCTTCTGAAAGCCAGAAGCCATTCAAGGGGCAGAGTCGGGCACTCCCATACTCAACCCCCGTCTCTCAGACTTGAAGGAATGTCTCTGCCTGTTATGTGTTCGTTCCAGGGAAGGAGCCCAGCAGGATGAAGGCTGCTCCCCTCTTCTGCAGCCCATCACTGAGACCCGGCGTGCACAAACCCCAGCCTCATCGGAGGAGACATGGGGAAATCAATGGGGCTTTCGCTTGGCTTTTTGAATTAGAATTGATGGAAAAATACCAAGCTCACCAAGAGTGTTTACTGAGAAGACTGACTGAAGGGCTCCAGTGAGGCCTCTGCAGGAACGGAGCCAACATTTGATGTCTATGCGGCCAGAAATGAAGGCGTGACTCCTTAAATACAGTCCCAGAAACACGGGCCTGGGCTTGGGCGGGTGCAGACGGGGTGCTCTCTGTAGATCCCCTTCTCACAGGCGTGTGTCACCCGGAGCCCCCGCCGCGCGGCTGTGCAGCGTCGGAAAGTGGGACTGACCCGCGGTGCACCGGCCTCGTGATAATAAGGTGTACGCAACAGAGGCCCTGAAATAAGCCGCCACGATGGCGGTGGGCTGCGGCCGGCGGTCCTGCTCCTGGCAGATGTGGCAGACGGCAGGCTGTCTCCCCAGGGCCGCCACCGAGGACACCAGGGACTCCGGCTGGTGGCTCGCGCAGGGCTCTCTCAGGAACCAGAGACAGCCC
>SJYC01051337.1:0-11397 GCA_006408675.1 Madoqua kirkii | reverse complement strand
CATCAGAGCCCCAGGACGCGGGGCCTCCGGCTCGCCTGTCTGTGAGGCCAACTTGAGAACTTAGTGAGGCGGCCTGACCCTCCCCGAAGACCGGCGCCGAGACCGAGGGGACACAGCCCACACCCACTCCCCACGCTCTGCTGCGGGTCCAGGTGGTGCCAACGCGGCACTCTGAGTGTAGATGGCAGGCTCATCTCACCACCTGCCACCTACACTCACTCCAGCCCTCAGGCCCACCTTCCAGCCCCTCTTCCCCTTGTGTTGGGGGGGCTCCAGAGTTTCCTTCTAAGCGCCCCCCTGCCCGCCGCCGGGTGCAGGGCAGGAAGCAGTGGGAATAGCGGCTGTGGCGAGGGGTTGGAGGGGACTCTCCGGAAGCCAGGAATGCCTGCTGGCCACAGGGTGTCCAAGACAGAGACCCTCCCCCAGCCCCCCATCTGATTCCAGCTGCTCAGGGAGGCACGGCTGCGGTGCCCTTGCCCCAGGAAGTGAAGACCCTGCCCGCTGGAAAAACCAGAGGAAGCCAGCCTGGTTTCTACCACCTCCAGGCCCTCCATCATGCAACACGCACCAGGTTTGGGTCTGTTTTTCGCCTGTTTCCCCGATGTGGGGAATAAGGATTTCCCCAGAGTCATGGGCTCCAGCAGCAACTTCGCAGGACGCTGTTGCTATGGGGTGACCAGGCCCTTTGCCCTGCACCGTGCCCCCACTGCCTCGGATGCTGGGGACAAGGGCCGTCAAGAGCAGGCCAGGGTGGCGCACCAGCCTGGGCACCTGACAGGGGCTAGTAACCTGGTGGAGGCTAGTTTCAGGGTGGAGGCTCGCTACCAGGTGGAGGCTCATTACCAGGTGGAGACTAGTTATCAGTGGAGGCTAGTTACAGGGTGGAGGCTTATTACTGGGTGGAGGCTAGTTACCAGAGGAGGCTAGTTGCCAGGTGGAGACTAGCTATCAGGTAGAGACTAGTTTCAGGGTGGATGCTAGTTACCAGGTGGAGGATAGTTATCAGTGGAGGCTAGTTATCAGGTGGAGACTAGTTTCAGGGTGGATGCTAGTTACCAGGTGAAGGATAGTTACCTAGTAGAGGCTAGTTACCAGGTAGAGACTAGTTACAGGGTGGATGCTAGTTATCAGGTGGAGGCTAGTTACCAGCAGAGGCTAGTTATCAGGTGGAGACTAGTTTCACAGTGGAAGCTAGTTCCAGGTAGAGGTTAGTTTCAGAATGGAGACTAGTTACCAGGTGGAAGCTAGTTACCTAGTAGAGGCTAGTTACCAGGTAGAGACTAGTTACAAGGTAAATGCTAGTTACCAAGTGGAGGCTAGTTACAGGGTGGATGTTAGTTATCAGGTGGAGACTAATTACCAGCAGAGGCTAGTTATCAGGTAGAGACTAGTTTCAGGGTGGAGGCTAGTTACAGGGTGGAGGCTAGTTACAGTGTGGAGACTAGTTACCCAGTGGAGGCTCGTTACGGGGTGTATGTTAGTTATCAAGTGGAGACTAGTTACAGTGTGGGGGCTGGTAACCTGGAGGAGGCTAGTTACAAGGTGGATGGTAGTTACCAGGTGGAGACTAGTAACGAGTGGATGTTAGTTGCCAGGTGGAGGCTAGTAACCTGGAGGAGGAGGCTAGTTACCAGGTGGAAACTAATCACGCACTGGAGGCTATTTACCAGGTGGAGGCTAGTTGCCAAGTGGAGGCTGGTTACTGGGTGGAGAATTACCTGGTGGACACTAATTACCAGGTGGAAGTAGTTGCCTGGCAGAGACTAGTTACCAGGTGGAGACTGGCTATCAGCTCTTGACCCAGGGCCGGCTTGCCTGCTCCTCCCCCAGCCTTGGCGGGTGGCAGGGCTGGTACTCACGATGGGGCTGGCGTTGATGTAGTCAGAGCTGCTGTGGCTGTTCTCTGACTTCAGCCGGATCCGGGAGTGGTCATCTGCAAGCCCAAGGGCAGAGCATTAGCACATGTGGTGCGTCTTCAAGGGCCGCCGCTCGCCCGCCCCGCCCAGCTGCTCCCGGCCGTGCCTCCTCCCGTCATCCCCCACTGGGCCCTTCAGTCCACCAGCAGAGCATCAGGGTGTGTGGGCCCCCAGTTTGCTCGTGTCAAGCTCAAGGCCAAAGCTGGCTATCATTCAGCTGTGTCTGATTCTTTGCGACCCCATGGATTGGAGCCCACCAGGATCCTCTATTCATGGAATTTTCCAGGCAAGAAGATGGGAATGGTTGCCACTTCCTTCTCTGCTGAATCTTCCTGGCCCAGGGACTGAACCTGGGTCTCCTGCATTGCAGGCAGATTCTTTCCTTTCTGAGCTAATCAGCTCCACGGCAGTAGCTCATGTAGTGTTTGCTTTTAAATGAAACGTATTCAGTAACAGAGAAAATAAATACCAACATAGATATTAAGCTAGGAGCCCACCATTCAATACACTCAGTTTTGTGGTCTAGAAATGACAAGATACTCGTGTTTAGAATGGAGATTTAAAAGGGGAATAAGGGCAAAAGAAAATGAGGTTGAAGAGGGAGCCAGGAGCCACATGGGGACTCATTGACATGAAAATGTGCTTTCAATGGGCACAATAACTTGGCCGATGCTGAAAGCAGACACTTTGGTGGGGAGTAAGGACACGCTCCATCATAGCTTGATGTGTCTGGTCTGTGAATCATCTCTAATTTTGGTTCTGGAACAAGCACTCCCCTGCCTTCAGTGATGACTCTCTGCCCATTTGCAGGGACTTCACAGTGAGCAGGGCACCCTGAGGGGTGCCGAGTCTCCCGCCTTCCTCCTCTGCCTCAGCAAGGAGCGACCTTGAAGATGGGAAGTGCTGGGCCCCGCTGTCAGCCCAGGCTACGCGGGCCCGAGGGCCCCACCCCGCCTGCTTCTGCTGAGAGACAGAGCCGTGCTGCAGCCCTAGAGGCCTGCATTTCCACGGCGAGCACGTCACTCCGAGTCCGAGTCCGGATTCCCGGCCCCTCAGCTGGGTCTCCCCACTTCCCGCCCCCGCCCCCTGGGAGCAGCTCGGGCGGTGGGGGCAGGAGAGCATGGGGGCTTTCTGTGGTGCCTTCTTTCATTTCTCTGGGAGACTTTCTTCACTGATTTCTTGTTTTAGATGGTTCTAGGGGTCGGGAAACTTGGCGAGGCCTATAGCTGACTGAACCTGGAAGTTACCGTCTACTGGAGACCGGATACCCTCCTATGCATCTTATTAAGGTATTGACATTGGCTATTTCCCAGCAGAGATAAGACGGTAAGAACCATCCAGACATCAGGAAGGAGTTCATGCTTGGCACGCTTACCTGAGCGGAGGTGACATGGAAGGTACCCTGTGGAATGTTCTGAAGGTGTTTACGACGGCAGGTGCCAAGCCTCCTGCTAAGATGCCACCGATTCTAAAGCCCCCCGGACCCAGTGACTCTGGGTCCTGCACAGGTTTATTTCCTTGAGGGACTGAGAAATCACTGCAGCAGGAAGTTACAAAAAGCTAACAAGGAGAGTCTGTCAGCTCTGGCGTTCCAGCACGCTACGAACACTAACCCTCAAACACACTTCAAGAGCCCAGCTTCTCGGTGTGCTGGGGGGCGGGGGACGAGCCGCTAGGAAGCCGGGCCCCTCTCGAATGGAGGCTGCGCTGGCTGCAGCCACACAGGAGTCTGGGTGCACAGGGCAGGGCTTCCAGCACCTTCCGGAGGGTTCCGGAGGGCCTCACTGCACGCACTCTCCATGAGCCCACTGTGGGCGCTGCTGACAGCGGCAGGCAGCCGCCCCCAGGGTCTGAGAGCCCAGGACCCAGGGCAGGGCTGCTGGCGAGCGCAGGGGGCAGGGCCCGGAGCTTCAGAGGGTCCTGGCCCACCCGGAGCAGGGTGGCTGCTGTGTAGCACTGAACTGGCACGGCCTTGGGGGCTGTCCGGGCCCAGTAAACAAGCGCCAGCTGGATTTTCTAGCAGGAGAATCAAGAAAGCAGGTCCTAAGTTTGGGTGGCCCAGTAAGCTCAGCTCTCTGATGGTTGACGGGACAGACTGAGCTGGGCCAGAGCGCGAGCGTGCCCATGAGGATAGCACGCAGCCTCCTGCACTCTGCAGGTGCCGGCCCAGCCGCCTTCGGCCCTGCAAGGCACCCTTTCTGAGAAGCTCCTGAGTCTGGGGCAAAGGCTTCCAAAGCTCAGAGTTCCGCTTCCTTCCCATCATGTATTTGACTTGGCAGCAACAGGCTCATATTAAAATTGACAGTGAAGTTGATTTTTTTAGTGTGGCACCATCTTGACCTCCCTCGAGACACTGAGCACCACCTTGGAAGGGCCAGGGTCCAGTGAAGGGCGGTTGCGGGTAGCAGGGATGCTCCAGGGGACATTTCACTCGGCTGGGCACGTCTTATATTCTGTGGCTCGCAGTTCCTGGTTTGAGGGCAGCCGCAAGTTTTCTTCATGATGTGAAAGGCAGAGAGAGTGCCTGGCAGGGTCAGCGATTCACCCTGGGTCAGCAGGGGCGGTGGAGCTGACGCCAGGGCCGCGGTGAGCAAGTCCCTGCCCCTCCCCCTCTTCCTCGGACAAACACACACGCCTTCTTCGGAATCAAACTCAACACGACGACCCAACCACAGGCCAAGACGTTTCGCACCCGCAGCGCTGGTGTCCGAACAAAGAGGTGGGTGTGCCCTCGAGGTCTTGTCTGAGACGCCCTCGGAAGCCAGGACACCAAGAAGTTCAGGTCGCATCTCCTCGCTGCACCTGGCTCCTCCACCGGGCATTCTCCTCCCACGAGACCCGCAGTGGTAACTTCAGCCAAGAAGGGAAGGAGAAGAACCCCTCTCAAGAAGAAGCTCGACGCACTAGCCCTCTGGGAGTGTCCCTTTTCTGAACCCCTGAAGAATTACTGGTGTTATTCCCATGTTTAAAAACGATGTCTTGAATTCCTCTCGTGTTCTATCCACTACCTGCCCTAGTGTTTCAGACTCATCACCTCCTTCTCCCTGGAACACTGTGCCAGACAGAGCAGGGACCATTTCCCATTTTAGGTTGAAGACACTAAGGCTCCAAAAGATCAAGTAACTGGCGTGGCCCAGGCCACAGAGCCAAGGGCTCAGCCCATCGCTGCCTCCTGCTAGCCACGTGATGGCTGAGTGAACGGTTCAGCATCTTAAAGTGCCAGATCTACCATCGAAGCGTAGACGATGGAGTCCGGCTCACAGGGCCGTTGTGTGAACGGCTTCCGTCAGATGCCACGTGAGGCCTGGCAGATGGAGGGGACTTAGATAGAAACAAGGTCGAGACGACAGACAGACGCACGCCTGACGGATGGAGGGTCGGCTGGGCTGGTGACGCTCGCTGCGTGGCGGCGACGAGTCGTCAGCAGCCTCAGGATGGTTTTCACAAATGCCAGGGAGGAACACGTTCTCGAACTGCTTGGCTACGGCAAGGGCAGAGGAGCCTTGAAGCGGCAGGCTCTGGAGGTCACTGAGTGTCGCGGTCCAGGCTTCCTTCCAGCCCGGGCCATGGTGTAGCCCCTCCCCGCACTGCCGGAACCCAGCTCCGGACGTGTGGAGGCCGCCCCCACTGTGACTTCCCACACGGGCCCTCAGGATGGGGCTTTCCTGGGCTCCCGGGCCACATCTCTCACATCGCCGAGGGTGCTGATCCGTGGGCAGGTCTACAGGCTTCACCTCCCTGGAGGACATGACTCATCGATGCTGCTGACGGCAGCGCGAGCCGGGCGTCTGTGAACTCGCTGGTTGCCAGCGGCTCCGGCCGAGGGAGCTTCTGCCTCCGGACAGGCTGGCAGTGTTGCCTCAGGGCCCTTGAGCTTCTCAGTTGCTGTGAAGCCTGAGGTGGGACCATCACGCTGGCTGACCGCAGCTTCTCCACTTGGGAGGCGTGGCAGGGGCGCCTGAGATGGGCCAGCACTGCCTGGAGAGCTGCGAGTCCTCCCAGAGGCCCCCCGTCGAGCCACGCTCGGGAATGACCCAGTGGTCACCCGCTCCTTCCTGAACTGCGTGGGTCTCCCGATGGGTGAGCAAACCGCAAGCACCATGGGGCTTCCTGCAGGACGGCACCCAGCTCGGCAGGTGGGGGCCCCTGACGGTGGGTCACAGGGCCGGGGCATAGCGGGACCCCCTTTTCTAACTATGCACAGACCTGGCATCAGCATCTACGAGGGGAATGCCTCTCGAGGCTCAGCCTGTGTGCTGGGCAGGAATGGACCCCACAGGCTTCAGGTCGTGGCCCAGGCTGTCCCGGGGCTCCTGGGGTCAAAGGTTGAACTGTGCTCCCCAGGACCTTGGGCTGTGGCCTTGATGCAGAGCTGGGTCTGTGCAGAGGGGGTGGGCACAGCGAGCTCACAGGCACGGGTGGGCCTCACTCCGCGTGTTTAGGGCCTGGAGAGAAGCGCGGAGGTTCAGACTCTGACCTGGGCAGACGGAAGGGGGCATGCAGACGTGAAGGCTGAGGAGCCGGCCTGGGACGGACACCCCTCAGAGCCCCGAAGGGCCAGCCTCGTCCTGGGCCCAGCCTCCAGCCCGTGAGGACACAGCTCTGCGGCCTGGGCGCGCCTGCCCCGGGGCTGGCCTGGGTCTGAGCCCAGCCCCTTTAGGATGAACCGTGCTCCCTGCTCCTGCATCTCAGCTCTTCCAGGCCCCACACCTTCAATGACCAAGAGCAGGACTTTCCTACCAGCCTAAAAAACTGAGTTTTCTATGAGGAAAGCAGGGAACAGGCGCGCGGTGGGCCCTCAGAGCCTGGAGGAAGGGGAGGGGAGCCCTGCCCAGAGGCCCGAGGCCCCGGGACCGCAGGAGGCTCCGGCCCGGCCCTCGGCGGGTGTGGTGCAGGCACTAGGGGGCCGCAGGGTGGTGGGGAGCTCGGGGTGCACGCGTGTGCCGCAGCAGGCGTGTGGCGCACACGCAAGAACAGCTGTGCAGGAGCAGGAACACAGACACTGACCAAGAGGCACCACGCACCGCACCGCCCCCGAGACGCCAGCCGGCGCACCCCGCCAGCCGGCGCACCCCGCCACCCGGCGCACCCCGCCACCCGCTTCTCCGAGCGAGGCACCCACCCAGGCTGAGCGGAGGCTGCGGACAGACAGGGAGGGGTGCGGCCTCCGAGGGCCCAGGTGGGCGACAGCTCAGCCATGCTTACAGAATGGGGCGACCCTGGTCTGCTGAGCACAGACTGTCAGCAGGAAGCAGGCGGCCTCCTCTGGGCTGACTGAGGTCAACGGAGGGTCACACTGGTGTCAGCTGCAGCTCACAGTTCAGCACCAAGAGGGACCAGGGCGGATGTGCGACCTGAGCCTTTGGGACGGGGTCTGAGAACAAGGTGAAACCCCGTGCCCTCAGGCCTTGCCAGCGAGGACGCCTGGGGAAGGAAGGGGAGCAAGTCTGGCAGGACTCAGTCACCTTGATGGAGACACACCTGCGACGGCAGGTGGGGAGCGGGGCCCGGAGGACACTCAGGCCGAGGCTGACATGGCGGAAGGGGCCGGGGCAGGGGGCCTGTGGGGGCCTGGGGACAGAGTCACAGGGACACGAGCTGGAGCAGCGCCTCTGACTCCGCTGCACCTGTGACCTGTCAGGGGCAGCCGCCGCACCCCTGCCCTGCACGGAAGCCCGCCTCGGGGTCCTGGGCCTCTGTGTGCAGCACAGGACGGGACAGCACGGGAGGGTGGGTCCTCCAGGAAGGAGAGCCCTCCGGAGGGGCGCGGGCCGGGGCCCAGAGCAGCTGGGGGAGCTTGGGGCTGTGGCTTAGGTCGAGACTTGAAGGAGATCGAGCATGGGGGACGTGGCCCAGGAGCCCCCGAGGCCCCCGGCGCTTGGCGCTGCTGCAGCGGATAACCTGTCCTCCTGGTGTGGGAGTCGCTCAGTCGTCTGGCTCTGTGTGACCCGTGGAGTGCAGCCCTCCAGGCTCCTCTGTCCATGGGACTCCCCAGGCAAGAACGCTGCAGTGGGTTGCATTTCCTTCTAAGGGGATCTTTCCGATCCAGCAGATGCCGAAGCCTAAACAAACAGTCCGGTTACTCGTGCCTTTAGACCTGGGGGGGGTGTCCACCAACATGGGCGTAAGCAGTGAGGAGACGACTATGCTTCTCCGCGTCATTTCCCAAGAAAGGCAGCTGGCCGTACTGCGTGTGGCTTTTCACACAGAGCCGTGCTCACGGTGCTCGGGGTGAGCTGCACCAGGGGCGGGGTGGGGGCAGAGCCCAGCTAAGCGAGGGGCAGGACCAGCAGAGCCCATGTCCACAGACCTAGCGCTTCAGCGCCGCCCGTTTGTGCTTGAGGTCCTTCCGCCCAGAAGCCTGGGGTGAGTCTGAATCAAGGTCGTTCTCCGGGTTCCAGCCTCCAGCTGCACGCAGGATCCTGGCCAGGACCGCCCCTCTTCACCACGTCACCCCAACCAGCCTGGTTTCCCTTCTCCATGCCAAGGACCCTGGTGATGACCCTGGGCCCGACTGGAAAACCCAGGCCCCTCTCCCTAAGTCAAGGTCAGCTGGTGAGCAAACCTCAGGCTCATCTGCAACTCCCCCTTCACGCTGTCGTGAAGGCGGCACCCGCATGGGTCCCGGGGGCAGGACGTGGGTCCTGGGGCTGCTCGTCCGCTGCCACATGGGCAGGGGGACCAAGTCGGACCCATCAGACTCAGGCTCCCTCTCAAGAGCAAAGTGACTCTGTGATCTGGGGTGTCTGTTGCCTGTCAGAGGCCTGGGGCCGTGTGGGTGCTGCGCCCCTCACCCAGGACTGAGATCAGTGCCGAGGCTGACGGAGACGGCAGTCAACCTGACGGTTCCCGATGCCTCAGTCTGCTAAGAAGTCTAACCGAAGTGAGCAGTGAGAAGAGGGGGCAAGAAGGAGGAGGGAGGGGAGGGGAGGAGGGTCAGAAACGGGAGTACAGCCGGCAGTCTGACCCTCCTGCTGAACGCTGACCTCCTGGAAGTCTAGGCAGGTAGCCTCTCAGCTCAGCTCAGGCGCTCAGTCGTGTCCGACTCTCTGCGACCCCATGGACTGCAGCACGCCAGGCCTGCCCGTCCATCACCAGTTCCCGGAGTTTACCCAAACTCATGTCCATTGAACTGGTGATGCCATCCAACTGTCTCATCCTCTGTCATCCCCTCCTCCTGCCCCCAATCCCTCCCAGCATCAGGGTCTTTTTCCAAGGAGTCAGTTCTTTGCATCAGGTGGCCAAAGTATTGAAGTTTCAACTTCAGCATCAGTCCTTTCAATGAACACCCAGGACTGATATCCATTAGGATGGACTGGTTGGATCTTGCAGTCCAAGGGACTCTCAAGAGTCTTCTCCAACACCACAGTTCAAAAGCATCAATTCTTCGGCGCTCGGCTTTCTTTATAGTCCAACTCTCACATCCATACATGACCACAGGAAAAACCACAGCCTTGACTAGATGGACCTTTGTTGGCAAAGTAATGTCTCTGCTTTTTAATATGCCGTCTAGGTTGGTCATAACTTTTCTTTCAAGAAGCACGCGTCTTTTAATTTCATGGTGCAGTCACCATCTGCAGGTAACCACTGCTGTCAGCTATAATGATGGGGTCATAGTTACGCAGGAGAAGGTCTTTACTTTCAGGAGACACAGGCTAAACCATTTAGACACATAAAACCCACTTAGAAATAGTTCAGCCAACGATGGAGTAAAGCAGAAGGATCACACAAAAAGGGCACAATACCGAGCGGCAGCCACGTGGAGTCCGGCCCGCGGGGACGCAGGCGACCATCAGACTACGACTCAACCTGAGGGTCTGAGAACTTTTGCAATAAAAAGTGTGGGGGAAATGACGCCAAGCCGGCTTTCTCTGCAAAGCACCCGCGGGACTGGGTGGCCAGGAGCCCGCCGGGGTCAGGAGGACGGGGGACGACCCTGTCACCGCCGGCGCCCTGGCTAGCCTCTGGCTCCAGGCTCTTGGGTGGCAGTGTAAAGGGCGCTGCATATGCAGCCTCTCTGCTGTGTGGGTGTGTCAGGGCTGCACGGTGGCGGCAGGCGGGCCTCTCTGCTGTGTGGGTGGTCAGGCGGGGAGCGGCCATGAGCAGCGTCCTTCCAGGTCCATGCCTCGGGAGGCAGCGCTCTGCATTCATCTCCTTGAATACGCTCTCCTCAGTGACTCGAAATCATCTGAAACCCGCTTATAAGCTGCACGGAGAGCAAACACCAACAACAAGGCACGTGATAAGCGGGTGTCGAGCTCCCCTAGGCTCTGAACAAGGGCGCGTTTATCGGAAGTGAATGCAAAGTCCGGTGCTGAGTCAGGAAGGACGGATGGGGGCTGGGCCCTGTGAGGAGCCTATCTCACGATGAGTGGACACTGGGAACGTCTTGGTGGAGGCCACACAGCCCCGCGCGGCCCTCTGAAGGCTGTGATCGGCTGCTCGGGGCATGGGAACCACACGCGTCCAGGAGAGGGCCCGGGCCTGGCCCCTACCCCTGAGGTCCCCTACCCTCTGAGCCCCTGAGTCTCCCCGAAGCTGAGACTCTGCGGCCTTGGCTGTGAGAGGTGAGATGCACAGACACCAGGCCACAGGAGGTCGACGTCTCACGTGCCCAGTGGCCCAGCTTCCAGGGAGTGAACAGGAAGCAGAAGCTGGACCCGGGCGGCTGCACTTGCAGACGGCCAGCACGGCCCCCAGCCCGCCAAGCAGCCCCTCTGCTCTGGGGAGCTCCGGGGTGTTGTGCCCTCAGCTCCGGCCCCGACTCCAGAGGCTCTGGCCCTGCAGGGCTCAGCCCCACGAGGAGGCCTGGGAGCGTGTGGAACACGGCCTTTGCCTCTTCTCTGCTTCCCTTAGAAACTGTTTAGTCCCAGGCAGCCCAGCCTCTGCAAAGGAAGCAGCAGCTTGCACGCACGCTGAGGCAGGATTTCCTTTTCAGCACCAACGTATCCACAGCCTCCCCCGTCTGGAGGCAGTTACTCGCTCGTTCTGAGGCCATAAAACGGGGGGTGAAGAAAAGACAGCGGTCAGGAAGTTCTCTGGACACGTCGCTTCTTGGGCAGTTCCTTGCGCGAGAAGAAATCCGGCTCGCTGTCAGATTCAGCATTTCCATGACTGACCGCGCCAGGCAGAGCCAGTCACTCAGACGTGGCCCCACCAGGATGTGCACTGCGGGGATCCTGCTCAGAGTGGGGAAAAGCGTCAACCCAAGGTTCGCTTGGAAAGAAATTTTCTGTGTGTTTTGAGGGGAGTGGTGCTTTGTCAAGGACGGCGGCTGTGGGTGTATTTTAGACGTTCAGTCCGTGGAAGTGTGAAGTCTTTGCTCACTTTCCTGACACGAGAGTCTCAGATGAGTCCACAGAAACACGCAGGGTGTTCGTCATCACAGGGCACACAGACAGACTCGAATCCCAGCCCTGTCATGTGTCCGGTGTGGGAGGCCAGGTGGGGTGGCGGGCAGGCCCAGGAGGGGCGGGGGGCA
>SJYC01051335.1:0-11274 GCA_006408675.1 Madoqua kirkii | reverse complement strand
TCGGCAGGGACGCCTGCGGGGGCGTGGGCCTGGGGGGGCCCCAGGCGGAGCCCACGCTCCACCTGCGCGGCGGGGCGGGGCGGGCTGGCATTGCGGCGGGGAGGGGGCTGAGCACGAAGCAGACGTCGGGGGGCGTGTGTCCCACGTGCAGGGCAGGGAGCCTGCGCCATGCCCCCTCCCCCCCCCCGGGGGCTGCTGACCCCGCTCCCACCTCTGTTTGCACAGAGGTCACCTTCCGTACAGCAGGTGGGCTCCTCTGGACCCACCAGGGAGAAGAAGTTTGCTCTGAAGGGCACGGTGTTGCGTGGCCGATAGTGTGAAAACCCCAAACACAAACCAAATATCTGATCCTCATCTGCTCTGATCTTAATGTTTCCAGGCACCCGCCTCTGGGCAGGGACACAGGAGAGGTGGACAGGCAAACAGGCCTCTGGAACATTCCCTCCACAGACTCCAGAGCTGGTTTTGTTCACTTGCCTTACTGATCTGTTTAGTCCAGAGACGTCGGCGGTTTTAAGGAAAAGAATTTCAAAGGATAGACTCAGGTGGTTTGATTGGACCCAGGTGGTTTGATTGGGCCCAAAGGAAATAGTCTCACTTCCAACGTCTTGCTTGTGTATTTTCAAATATGTCCACACAGCAAAATGAAACACACACACGTGTGCACACACATGTGCATGCACACACATGTGCACACATGCACACACGGAGCCAGGTCCCTGGTCAGGCACTCCAATGTCCGACCAAGGTTTACACCCCTTCCACGCCCACGCTGACCCCTCTGTCGGCCCCTGCGTCTGCTCAGTCCAGCAGCCGCCACTCCAGAGGCCGCCACTGCCCTTCTCTGCCCCGCCTCATCGGCACCCACCCCAGGGACAGACGGGCACGGGAAACGGACGGAAGCCCACCAGACGGTCGGGCGAGATCTCACACCTCTCAGCAAAACGCAGAGCACAGCTGACCTGTGCTGCTTTGTATCACTCACTTAACAAACACCGACTCTGTCCACGTTGGTCCAATTGGTGTGTGCGTCAGTGAGTGTGCGCTGAGCCAGTGTGTGGAGGCCAGGCGCCCAAGGGCGCTACTCCAGGGGAGGGCTCAGGCTTTGGGGTGCCTGGCCCAGCCGAGGTGCCCCTGGGCTGTAACTCCGGGAGGGCCAGTGACGAGGCCCTGGGTGATTATCACACGTCCCTCGATCCCTGCTACGGCCGCTTAGGGGACCAGCGGATGGCCTTTCGTGCAGATGACCAAGAACTGTGACCGTGAACCCTTTTCAGGGACAGACCGTGAGCCTCAGTAGCTCGCCCTCGTGAGGAAAAGAAGCATCCCGGCAGTTCTAAGCCCACCCCCCGACACAGCCCTTGGGTTTCAGGAAAAGAATTTCAAAGGACTGACCCAGGTGGTCTGATTGGGCCCAAAGGAAACAGTCGCATCTTCTGATGTCTTGCTTCTGGGTTTTAACCTCTGAGCCACCAGGGGAGCCCAGTTTCACATATGACCAGACAGCAAAATGAAACACCTTTAAAGAAGCAACTTTAGGGCCCAGTCCAGAAAACGTACAGCACACACTGCTTTCTTTGGGGACAATCACGGAGCATCACACACATACGTTTTGTACCAAAGTTACTCTAAAAAGGATGACATTTTTGCACAACACAGTACTTAAATCTGTGTAAATACCGACCAGCTTATTACCTCGCCTAAATATCGTGTGTGCGGAGGTCCCAGGAAGGAGGGGGAGTTTTGGGTAAGTGCATAGTCTCCGCGCTTCTGGAGTTATTTTCCCAAGACGGGTTAATGTGTAGTCTTACTCACGGGCGGAAAACGGTTTCTGGCAAAATGATTCGGAATCTGCAGTTTTCTTTGGAAAATGCTGTTCACGAAGTCCATCAAGGAAGAAAGAGCTTTTTTCTGAGTACCGCTGTTTTCTAGAAGTAAGCCATGTGAGGAGTCGTTGGTTCTCCCCTGTAACAGTAGATCTCGGCTGCGTCCGACTCTCTGTGACCCCGCGGACTCTGTGGAGCCCGCCAGGCTCCTCTGTCCATGGGATTCTCCAGGCGACAACGGTGGAGTGGGCTGCCCTCTCCTTCTCCGGGGGATCTTCCTGACCCAGGGGTCCAACCAGGCTCTCCTGCACTGCAGGCAGATTCTTCACTGCTTGCGCAATCGGGGAAGCCCCAGATGAGCTTCTTTCAGTAAAGCACGAAGGATTCTAAAATGTTAGCCTCGGAAGGTTTAGTCCAGTCGCAAATGCTGTCTGCAAAAGGGGCCTCACGCTGGAGCCCGTGAGCTGCACCAGTGCGCCCAGAGCCTGCGCTCCGCCGCAGAGGCGACCTCGGCGAGGGCCCCGCTCCCGCGGCTGGGAGGGCCCGGGGGGTAGCCAGAAGGAAAAGCGAGGAAACCCGAGACAAAGCCCCCTCCTCTCGCGCGCACCGCCCCGGTCACCTGTGTTCCTCCTGCTCCGGTGTCTCAGTGGCTCTGTTCCGAGCCCCTCTGTTAGTATCTTTACAAAGCGTCATTCACCGTAATAAATGGATGTAACTCCCGTCCACGTCTGAGGAGCCTCGGCTCCCTCCGCTTGTGGATTCGCCGCTTCTCTTCTGAGACATGGGGGTGGGTTTCCGCTGTCTGTGGGGAAGCTAGGCTTCGGTCGTAAGAGAACGAGTTTCACACAAAAGCAAAACCTGCCACGAAGACTCGGTGCCATGAGGCCCCTTCTTTTCAAGATGTGGGGCAGGTAGAGGGTCCTCCCGACACAGCCGCCTCCCGGAATGACCAGGTGAGTGAACGCGGAGTTTAGACGTTCCGTGTGCTCCTCCCCCAGACGGTAGGTGTTCTAGAAGCTGACACTTAAAATACTTTCCTTTACTGTGTGTGCGTGTACATGTACGTGTGTGTCGGTGGGAGGGCAGTGGGTATGGCAGGAGGGCTTAAAAGAAACGGCACCTTTTTATTCCATAAACAGCGCACGCAGGAAAGGACAGAAGGTGAAGTGAGAACAGGAGCCGCCGATACCCCTCGCCCAGAGCGGAGCCGTGGGCTGGGGCAACTGCCACCGTCCTTGGCACACGCGTGAGCTGCTTTTTGATGTTGCTTCTGTTTTTCTGTCCTGACAGCTGCTGCCTAGGCCTTGGACGACGTCAGTACTATGGGACTGTCTCACCTGAGCTGAAATGATGCTGAGATGAGGGTCTTCCAGACGCCCCACCTGCCGCCTCCTCCGCCTCCTCCCTCAGGCTCCTTCCGGTTCCTCCACAAGCGGGACTGGGGTCTCACTACCTACCACCTGCTCCAAACGCCGCCCTTGGTGCCCCGACAGCCTGTGTTCTGTCCAGACTTCATGCCACCAACCTGCCACGCCAGCCCAGAAGAACACGTCCCCGCGTGAACTCGTCCCCCGTCACCGTTATTCTCCACACTTCACGCCGATTCTGCCACGAATCCACCCAGACGTCCAGGTCAGTGCAGACGCCACCTCCTCCTTCAGGCTCGTCCCTGCCCTGATCTTCCTGTCCCACAACCCACTCCCCACATCAGCTTCTCACTGCTCTAAGACCTGCCTCTCTGCGACGTGAATCCCGTTCTGCTCTGCGGGTGCCAGGCCCTCCACCCTCCCGTGGGAGCACCTGTTCCAGGCTGGGGCCCATGCTTCACGCACTTAGCACAGTCAGTGTTTGCTGAGTGACTGACATAATCTGGGAACCTGTGTGTCATTTTCCGGTTGCTAAGTCGCACCCCACTCTGCAGCCCCGTGGACTGCAGAGCCAGGCTTCCCTGTGCGTCACCATCTCCCAGAGTCTGCCCATTCGTGCCCACTGAGTCCGTGATGCCATCCAACCATCTCATCTTCTGCCTCCCTCTTCTCCTCCCGCCCTCAGTCTTTCCCAGCATCAGGGTCTTTTCCAGTGAGTCGGCTCTTCGCATCAGGTGGCCAGAGTGTTGGAACTTCAGCTTCAGTCCTTCCAGTGAATATGCAGGCTTGCTTTCCTTTAGGATGGGCTGGTTGGATCTCTCTGCACCAATCCAAGGACTGGTCAAGGGACTCTCGAGAGTCTTCTCCAGCACTACACATTGAAGCAATTGGTATTACTTCAGTTGTATTTTGTATATTGATAACTGGCAATCCAAAATTTTTGCCATCAAATCGAAAACTTGGAAGAACCGCCCCCCAAAGTACCATAAGGACTTTGGAATGTTTCATTAAATACTTCCTGCTGCCTTTTCCTTTCGGAGTTACCCAAGGAATGTCCATACAGTTCATGTCGAATGTTCCTGTGACAATCTCAAGGCCTCACAGGTTTGGCGGCATGGCCAGAGGTCAGAAAGCTCCTCTCCCAGTCTCCCCAACTGCTTGATCTTAACCCCCTTCAGCGTCCGCATCTGTGCTGTCCCTGTGGGTCACTTGTGTGGACCCGCGCCCTGGGTGACCAGCCTCGTTAGGGAGGTGCTGTGTGCAGTCCCAGAGTAAGGAGCCTGTCTTCCCCACGGGTGGTGAGCTCCTGGGGCGTAGGGACCTGTCCTACACCAACACCATCACCCGCAAAGAGGAAGCTCTGGGTACACAGAGCAGAGGATGGGTCACCAGCACTGGAGGGGGGCTGGCCCAGCGAGGGAGACCCCCCACCACTGGAAGACCCCAGTCAAGTCCAGAGTCAGGGTTCAGCACCCATTGGCCCAACTTGAAGAGCTTAGAGAGTTAAGACAGCTACCGCAGTTCCTAAGGGTCCTTTGGAAGCAAGTCTTTAATCCTGAAGAATTGCTCAGTAGGCTCCCTCGGGCATGGGTTCTGGAGGGTTCTGGAGGGCTCTGGGCTTACGGGAATTGTTCCCAAAAGCCTGGGTCCATCAGGGGAACTTCACTCGGGTTGAATTCAGGTAAGGCCTGAGTGTGAAGGTTTCTAAGTCTTCTTGAATTGTGGTACTTTCCAAGAGCCTGGGTTTGAAGCACTTGCATAGAAGATAATCTCCAGATCAACCCACTCATGAAAAGAGTCTTGAGCTTTCAGAATACGGATTTTCTACATCTGCAGTCGCCCTGGCTGACACTGTCCTCTTGAGCGATGACCACACGATGTTGCCATGAGGACGCCTTTCACAGGACCTGGTTCACGAGACACCGACTCAGTCTAAGGTGTTCCTCTTTAATCTTCCTCATATTTCTGACTTTAGCCTTCCAGTTCCCGAGCTCACGTGCCCTTTTCTGGCCCACATGATTCGACTGTTTGGGTAGGAAAACGACCAACAGTTTCTGGGCCACCAGGACCATGTGCCACGAGATGACTTTTCAGGAAATGCTCTCCGTATGTGGGAAAAACCAACTAGCTTCTACACTTAATAGAATCAATTTACACAGAATCTCGAACCTTTGGGACAAAAGTTACTGCATTATAATGTGGAGATGTACGTTCACAGTTTATTAATATTGCCCCAGTATTTTTTGCATGGTTTTCTGATCAAATTGTCAACACTTTCCAGTCAAGAAAGTGATTCCTAAGAATATGGAGCGTTTGGGATACTTTGGAGTATAAAAGAGTTTTGTTAATAATCACAGGCACATATTAAAAAAACAATCACAGGCACATTTTTGTATCTTTGGGAAGTTAATTTTACCATCACTCTCAGAGCCTTTGTGAATGCCTAAGGGAGTTTTCCAATAGGAAGGCAACTTTAATAAAACAGAAGGCAGTGAGCTTGATTTCAAAAAACTTTTTAATGATGTAATAAACAAAATGTTTGGTCCCCACACAGAGACATTTTGGGCAAACCATACAATTTTACTTACCCTTAATATACTGCTATGAAAAAATGGGAATTCTAGTACATATTTATAAGGTAGTTCTGGGGCTTGACCGAGTTAATATATGAATTATACCTTGTGACTATAAACTATATACAAATGGAAAAGATGGTGCTTCTCATAAGAGATATCTTAATGTCTCTTCCATATTCTGTGACTGCAGTATTCTGGGGGCACTATCATTATCTAATGAAATACAGTATGTTAAGTCTCCACAGACAGCAGCTGCCAACTTCAGCCTGAGCACAGGAGGGGGATCACAGCAGGGTTGTTGCTACGGAGCCCCCTTGTCTGTGGTCAGCCCTCCGGACACTATTAAAGAGACAAGAAGCGGCATCCCCGAGCACATCGGCCATGGTCTCAATGCCGCCTCCAACTCACCAGGGACGGCGGTCCTTCTGCCAAGCCCACTGCCTCGGCACAGCATGGATCAGGGTGGGTCCTCGAGTCCCTCCCCACTGCGTGCTTCTTACCACTGGCTTCAGATGGAGGTGTCAGGAGCCAGCCTTGAGGCGCCGCTGGAAGTGCCAGTTCAGAGGCCTGAAGCTGAGCTGCCGATTTCTGGGCGGGAAGAGCCGGTGATGCCACGGGGCACTGTGGCCTGGCAGCTCAGATCACGTCAGCATCTGGGCTGCCTCACCAGCACTGTTTTACCAGCACTGACATCAAGGGTCAGTCTCCAGGGTCACAAGGAAAGAAGCCCAGTGGCTAAAATCATCTACTTCACCACCACATGACTAGCTCAATTTGCCTTCGTCAAGCAGCAACAAGCCAGCACTTTCCTCACGAAACAGAATATCCATTGGAAGGACTGATGCTGAAGCTGCAATATTTTGGCCACCTGGTGCAAAGAGCCAACTTATTGGAAAAGACCCTGATGCTGGGAAAGATTGAGGGCAGGAGGAGAAGGGGACGACAGAGGATGAGATGGTTGGATGGCATCACGGACTCGACGGACACGGGTTTGAACAAGCTCTGGGCGAGTGAAAGACGGGGAAGCCTGGAGTGGCCGGGCATGACTTAGCAACTGAGCAGCAACAGAACGAGCCAGCACCTGTGCCCCGAGGGCTGTGGACTGTGACTGCCCTAAGGGGAGCCGAGGGCTCCTGGCTCCCCGGCCCCCAGGCTACAGGGGTGCTGCTGCCCACCTGTGAACGCCGGGAGGACGGGCCTGCAGACCTGTGCGAGTCGGTCTGAATCCAGCCCACAGAGCTGGGGTCCTGGCAGATCCCGGCTGCCAAAGTGCTCGACCAGACCGGCGTGGAGTGGCCACGAGAGCCTGGGTGGACGGTGCGGCCGTAGGTCTGTTAAAAGTCACAGGAATGATGTCACTTGGGCATTTCTTACTGCTGCCCGTGGGGCTCCCCAGGGGCTTCAGTGGTAAAGAGTCCATCTGCCAATGCAGAGCTCGCAGGAGACACGGGTTTGAGTCTGGGTCAGGAAGATCCCCTGGAGGAGGGAGTGGCAGCCCACTCCAGTTTCTTGCCTGGAGAATCCCAAGGACAGAGGGGCCTGGCGGGTGACAGTCCATGGGGTCTCAGAGAGTCAGACACGACTGAGCGACGGGGCGCGCACACTTGCACCGCCAGCAACGGGAGGGTAACATCCTGAGAGGGGCAAGAGGACTTGCTAAAGACAATGATGAAAATAAGTTTTTAACACAAAATTTGGAAGCTTTTACCACAAAATATTAGAACTCATAAGGAGGGTGGACCATTGCTAAAATCTAGCAAACTCTAAGGTCCCAGTGACTTCACATCACAATGATCAGCACACACGGAAACCACTCAGGTCAGCACAAAACCATGTCTGCACAGACCTCTGGAGACTTCCGTGGCTCTGTGGGTCTTCAGACACGAAACCCGTAGAGGCTGTCCCAGTGAAAGTCCATTTCACAGTGACACTGCTGGAAACAAGCTTCGCCAGAGGAGAGGGTGTCACGAGGGAGGCTGGGGTTTTGGGAGATCCAGTCATTGCACGGAAAGCTTTGTCTCTATTCTCCGCTCTACACGGGTGCCTAGCCTGCTCTGCATGCATGCGCACAGTCACGCCCGACTCTGTGACCCCCTGGACCGGAGCCCGCCAGGCTCCTCTGGCCACGGGATTCTCCAGGCAAGGACGCTGGAGTGGGTAGCCATGCCCTTCTCCACAGGGTCTTCCCCACCCAGGGACTGAGCCCACATCTCCTGCATTGGCAGGCGGGCTCCTTACCACTGGGCCACCCAGGAAGCTGGTATGGGTGCCCGTGACAGCAATCAGACCATTTGTCACAGTGAGATTGCATCCTTGAGAGGACCCGAAGGTTGGTGCTTTAAGATCAGATGGAATCAGACTCAGGCTTTTAACAGCAGGGAGGGAGCTGCTTCTGCTGCCATTTGGGAAGATGATGACCTTTCTCCCTTAAAAATAAACATGGTCACCTGTCTTTGTTAATGCATTAAAGGAAGACATGTATGCTGAATGTCTGAATTCCAAAAGTAAGACGTTTACGTTAAGAGCAAAAAAGATGAAAGAAGAAACAAGGTGGGGTCAGTTGTCTGGGCTCAGCCCACATGCACACAGATGCGGGCACGGTAAGCTGCTGGGTCAGGGGGCGTTCTGTCTGTCATAGATTGCTGCATCGGGCATATCTTAAATGGTATTTGTTAATATCATGCATCAGGCAGGCTAAGACATTTGGAATTAGAAATTCAAAGTAGTCTGTTCAAACTCAAGGGAGGGCAGATACGGTTAGGTGATCAGAGGGTAGTTCTGCTGTTTCTTAGCTTAGGAAAGATTTGCTAGGAATGGGAATCACAAGCCATACAGTCAAGTGTATTCACGCTGCCATCTGACTCCAGGGACAATAACCACACTGGAACCTCCGGACTCAGCCACACCCTCCTCCCAGCAAGCTCTCACCCGTGCCCCGCCCGCCCAGTCTCACCTGCCGAGGGACGAAGGTCTCACCGGACAGTTACATGTGTGCCGTTTTATCTCCTTCACATACACACGCATCATATTCGAGAAAAGGAACATGCAGGGACCCGGACCAGGCGGCTCAGCGCGCGGCCCTGTGCTGGCAGCGGGGCTCACTCGGGAAAAGCCAGCATGACTTGGAATCCAGCCCCTGGGCTGGGTGTGCAAAGCCTGAGGGAGCCCCATCGGGAGAGAGGAATCAGGAAGGAGGACTACAAGTCCGTCCCTGCGGCCTTTGCTCTTTCTGTTACGCTTTCAGTGTTGCTGCGGGGAAGCCTGTTTTTGAGGAGGGGACGTGCACACGTGAGCTCGCAAGGGGCAGTGTGCCTCCCCCACCCTGGTGAGCTGGGAAGAGGACGAAAGCCGGACGCTGACCAGCAAAAGCGTCGGGCATCCGCAGCAGAGGTGGCCTCACCAACACGTGTGAATCAAGGCCGTTCCCCCAAGTCCTCCCCTGAAAGCTGTTTCTCAGGCCGAGCTGTTCTGAAGATGGAATGGAATCTCGGCAGGCCCAGTGACCCCAAAACCTGTTCTCGGGCTGCCTCAGCGAGTTAGAATCGAGCTCCCCTTTCTGATGTGACCAACCGACTGCGATGGTAGGGATGCTAAATCGTTAAAGCAGTGCCGAGAAGTTCACATGGTTCCAAATGCAAAACCTTGAAGAGGAAGTCCCCAGCTGACGCTCACACAGGCAGAGACGGGACAGAGAGGGAGCAAAGGAGAGACGGAAGACACCGGGCTGGGCTGGGGCTGGGAGCCCTGGGTTATCTGTTTGGTCTAAAGTTCTTTCTGTGCTTGAAAAAATAAACTACATGGAAGAACCAAGAAAACAAAGAAACAAAAGCTTTGAGGAACTCCACGAATTTTTTCAAAGCACTGCCGGGAAAGCCTCCCCAGGATGAGTTCTTTGCCCCACGTGGTGCCAAGAAGGCTGTGCTTTTGGGAGAAAAAGAAAGGGCGACTGCTCGCAAAGCAGGGCGTTGAGAGCACATGAAACTAGTTCAGTCCGATTTTGTAGAGCTTAACTGATCGGAAGCTTTACTTAGTATATTTTTATAATAATTTTCAGTTTTGGTATTCTAACTCTAGAAGAGTCCTTAATTGCAGGGAGGCTTACTGATAACATAGGATTCCCTCATAGCTCAGCTAGTAAAGAATCTGCCTGCAACGCAGGACACCCTGGTTCAATTCCTGGGTCAGGAAGATCCCCTGGAGAAGGGATAGGCTACCCACTCCAGTATTCTGGCCTGGAGAATTCCATGGACTGTATAGCCCATGGGGTTGCAAAGAGTCGGACTCGACCGAGCGACCTTCACTTCTCACTTTCTTTACTGATAACGGGCTTCCCTTGGGGCTCAGCTGGTAAAGAATCCACCTGCAGTGTGGGAGACCTGGGTTAGATCTCTGGGTTTGGAAGATCCCCTGGAGAAGGGATAGGCTACCCACTCCAGTGTTCTGGCCTGGAGAATTCCATGGACTGTATAGTCCATGGGGTTGCAAAGAGTTGGACATGACTGAGCGACCTTCACTTTCACTTACTGATAACAGGAATTTCCTGAGTTCTGCAGGGTCAGGCTCAGGAAGCCTCCAGATTCACAGCTAGGTCATCCCCACGGAGGGCCGAGCACGTGGGAGACCCTTCCACACTAACCGATGTGCCCATCAGACCTGCTGTGACCTGTGCTCACCTTGGTTTACAGATTTATGGAAAAGGAAAATCACAATTTTATGAAGACTTAAACCGAAACCCTGGTGGAAAATGTTAATAAGGGACACACTCTGTTCCAGAAACGTTCTAATCAGTAAACTTTAAAAAATAAATATTTTGTCCTCACCACCTCTTCTTACTAAACAGAAGAAAGTCTCTTTTACACAACTGGGTTTGTTTCACGCTGGGCACTTTAGTGCCATTTAATCTTGGGTGTGAGTGTAGGAGAGGGTGACAAAGGCCTTCCGCAGGAGGCTGAGGGAGAACCACGGGTAACAGTCACAGCAACAGGAACTGCCCCTGCCTTTCAGGGCTGACATGTTCAAGAACCTCAGAGAAGTTTACATGAACCTTATTATCTTATTCAACATCTTAACAATTAAGGTTATATGAACATAGGCAAAATCCAAACGTGACTACTTATAAGCAGTGGAAAATAATTAACAGAATTATACCATATTTCCATAAATGTACAGCTATTTATATCTAAACTGAAGGCAAAAAAGCTTTGCCTGGCATTATGAGTGAAACATGGATTCTACCTCTAATTGTGGAAGAGGAAGCTAAGAATCGCAGCATTATTTCAGAATCTTGTTCATGTGTTGGTAGATTCAGCCATCTATTTGTCCATTCAACTAGCTTTATTAAAAGCACCGTAGGAGCCGGGGTGTTGTATGTTCCGGGGACCCAGCAGGTCAAAGACTCTGTCCTCAAGGTGCTGGGGGTTTTAGCTGGAGAAAGACCACACACAGTCGGTCAGCACCGTTTAGAAGACAGCTTCAGACAATGGCAGAGGGTGAGGGGCTAAAACA
>SJYC01051334.1:0-11285 GCA_006408675.1 Madoqua kirkii | reverse complement strand
GGCGAGGCTGCAGGGGACGGCGGGGCATCACTGGAGGGAGAATGCTCTGGGCGAGAATGGGCCTCGCGGCTCCAGAACCAGAGAGGAGGCCGGGGTGGCGGGGCCCAGGAGGGGGCACCAGGGGCCAGGGCTGGGCGCTTGAAAGCTGCGGGTGGGGAGCGGGAGACGAGGCTTGTTCGAGAGCGGCAAGGGCTGGGTGGGAGCTTCACGCAGAGGCACAGGATGACAGAGATGCCTCGTTCCGTGCCAGCCCCAGGCAGGACGGAGGGCGCCAGCCAGGCATCCTGAGAGGGGCTCGGGGCTGGACGAGGGGAGAGTGCAGGCAGAGCTGCCAGGGGTCCCGGAGAGAGCCAAGCAGAGGCTGCGGGCCGAGCTGCACAGATTCCGCGCATTTCATCCTCCTGCCTGCCCTCCTCGCCCTCCCAGATGTCTGCACACCCTGACCCCTCACTCGACCGGTGAGGACAGGTCTGGTCTCAGAACCAAAGCTTCGTCTAGATCCACTCGAAGTAAAAACCTGGGTGGAAATCTGAATGTTCAACGACCCTGATGCTTCTAACAGCCTTGATGCTTCGTTGCCCGGACAAAATCTTCAGATATTCGATGACACTAATTTTTATCTTGGGGCTTCCCTGGCGGCTCAGAGGGTAAAGCGTCTGCCTGCAATGGGTAGAAAGATCCTCTGGAGAAGGAAATGGCAGCCCACTCCAGTGCTCTTGCCTGGAAAATCCCACAGACGGAGGAGCCTGGTGGGCTACAGTCCATGGGGTCGCAAAGAGTTGGACACGACTGAGTGACTCCATACAACATCTCACTGAAGATCAGTTTGCCCAACAGAAAACAAACAGTCAATACTTAACCCAAACTTAACATATAAAATCAGTCTAACAACTGAACCAACTTGATATGCTTGGATGTGCTGAGCTGTGTAAGTTGCTTCAGTCAGGCCAGCTCTGTGCAGTTCTAGGAACTGTGGCCTGCCAGGCTCCCCTGTCCATGGGAGACGTCGACAGACTTAAATAAGGCACCTCCTGAAACCCAGACAAGGGCGTGCGAGCAAACACGGGAACAGCCCGAGGAAGCGCGTGGTGACCGGCCACCGTCCCAGGGAGCAGATTCTCCTGGTGGCAGAGAAACACTGACCAGCTCTTCAGGTCACGTGGCTCCAGGAGCTCAGGCCCCACACTGATTGTGGGTTGGTTCTCCGATGACATGAAAACATCCTCTAAGAGACTCGCACCCTGGAGGAGCCAACAGGCCAGTGCACTCGAATACACCCGAGGGAGACCAAGAAGATCCCAGGCTTTGAGAAAACGAGAACTCCTAAGAAAGGACAAGCGCACACGTGCACCAGCTCTCCCTGCTGGCTGGCCATTTTCAGGCCCCACATGGGAAGGGTCCAGGGCTCCCAGGGAACCACCCAGAGCCCGGGCCCAGCTGCCTCCTCCAGCCCATGGGGCTCCAGGGCCACCCCCCAGAACACTCGTGGGGCTTGCCACAGGCCCTAGAAACCACGGCCCGGCCCCCACACCAACCTTTCCAGGCTCCGGGAAGTCCCAGCCCGGCTGTTCTCCCGTTGGCAGGACACCAGGCTCTAGCCAGGTGACGCCATGAACTGGCTACCGATTCCGCTTCCGCGGGAGGAACCAGTGCAGGAAAGTGAAAGATGCGTTTTCAGGCCGATCGCTTTACCCCTCGCCGCCCCAGTGCCTGGCGTGGGGCCCAGCACAGCCTAGGTGGTTAGCAGACACCTGATGAACGACAGGGGTGCACCCACCCACCGAGCCCCACCTGGAGAAGGGGCCTCCGAAGCAGCCTCAGCACCAAGGCCAGGGCCACCTGGCGGACACGGGGGTCACTCCGAGAGACACCGAGCCCTGCCGGCCTCGACAGTGAAAGCCGCTGGGAAGAATGGGTCTCAGCGCCTCATTTTTCAGTTTTCTCCACAATGTCTGCTATCTTAAACGAGCATCAGCAGAGGGAAGGACGGACTTCTATGCTATGAGACGAATTTTGATTTCTTGCAGATTATTCTCACGTATTCCATTCTTTTCTGCCCCGCTTTTCCCTCTGCCTAGCTTACCAATGCTCTCACCTTTGTTGGGATATTTGGGAGTATTGCATAATCTATTCCTGGGATGCATGAGCAGCTCTGCAGCTTATAAAATATTCATTCACTTTCAAAAGTATTTGCACCCTGCTGTCAAACGTGGACAGATTCATACAGAGTATCAGAAAATGGCTATTTTAATGGCAAATGCTTTCCTCAAACCTCTCTTTCCACTAAAACATTTTCTTCAAAATTATTTTCATAAGATGAACAATTTCAACATTAGCAGCTAATCCCCTTTCATTTAAAACTCTGCTGATAAAATTCTTTGCTTGTCATTCAAATAGTAAGTAATAATTATAGACTGGAGGCTCCCATCTCTGGATTCATTAATGGTAAATTGCATGGAAGTCTGAAGCATAAGGCGGCTTTGATACATCTCAAAATGCAATTTCCATAGCTTCCCTTGGCTATGTACAATTAATTATACAGTTAATAAGGGAAATATGTTAATGAAAGAAACATTATTCATCCGGACCACCTGCCTTCACCAAATATCTTTTGTAAGCTGCTCTTCTTTTTGTACTTTTGGTCTACAGACAGTTAAAAAAAAAAAGACCTCACAATTGACAATGCGGTGATTTTGAACATCGGTCTCCCAGGCTGCAGCTACTTCCATTAACACAAGTCCAAAGAAACATTAATTCAAGTTCATTATATTTCTACTCATTTCTGCCTTTTAAAAGCTTAGGATGTCTACTCGTGGCATTTTAAATGCCTGAAACAGCTGTTTATCAAACAAAACATCACTGTTAAGCTGTCTTATTTCTACCAACGATACACTCCTCTTCAGAGATAAATGGAAAGCCCTGGAAAACCAGGAGAAACTGCAAGAAAGACGCAGAAGCCCCAGCCATTCTGAACAGATTAAACTCTCCTAAGTGTTTCTCATCCATTGCAAGCCCCTGTGTTTAACAATAATCACATCCTCTCATTCCTTGGCTATTCAGGGCTGGTCTATAGATGGTTTAGTGCAAAAGCCAATGTTAACCTCTGCAAAGATAGTTAATGTCTGAGGCTTTGATGTGGAAGAGAAAGCAGAATGGTTTACCTAGAAGAGTGAACTGCCTGGCTGTAGCCACCTGCCTGTCCACGTTTTATAAATTACTTGGACAACAGGAAAGAATGTATTTGCAAATGTTAGTTTTAAACATTTTTTATTAATATAGATTAATAAAGTCTTTATTAGATGAGATAATAAGCATTTGATTCCAGCCTCAATCATGTCTTTTTGATATATGAAAAATACTTTCAACCATGAGTTATTCAGAAATTCCATTAATGTTCAAAATGTAGTTGGAAACCAACCTTGGATTCCAGAGCTGACAAAGAATCATGACAATGCAGTTTTAAGATGACCAACTCTCAAGGATCTTCTAATGACGAAACAAATTCTGGGAGACAGCACTCTCCCAGGGACACCCCTGCCATCTCTAGCCTGGGGTGGGGGGCCTGACGGGTGACGTCAGATAAGAAGGCGAGCGATGAAGAAATCACTGATTCTCACTGTCATTCGGCGACTCAGGCAGTGCTGCCTGAAGATCACCGTGAACAGCAGTGGCAAATAACGTTGCTATGTGTGTACCGGCAGGTCCATATGCTTAAAGGGCCATCCGCCCACACCTCCCCAACCAGATGGTCACCTACAAAACTCAAGTGGCCCATCTCAAATCACAATGGGAAGAGCAGATTCTGAGACCCAGCACCTCCACCATCACCTAGCTGACACGAAAAAGCTGAGAGGAGGCAATTTTCACTCGAAAGATGACGGCAGCCGCTTAACAGGGAAACCTCTCAGGAAGAGGGAGGAGGGGGGATGGTTGCCTAGCAACACAGAGACCGCATCTCGCTCATCGCCAAGCAGCACGGCTTTTCTTAGCAGCGGTCTTCTCTGTTCTGTGCCAGGATGCACTCCTTACAATTTTCTGATGGAGTTTTTAGGAAGAAGAAAGAATTCCAGCGGGTGCAGTAAAGGTTGGCTAGGGGAGCAACATACACATGAATTTCCTCTCCCATATCCAGATGGGAAAGGCTGGACTCTACAGAATAGGACCAGGGGATATTTGCACATGATCTAAAAGTGCTATTTGGAAGCACAATGTCTGGATTTTAATTTTCTGAAACCAACAGGCCACACGCTCGTTGGCAATAATATGAGAGCAGGGGAACAGACGTGACACCAGCCCAGGAGAAGCTAATATAGGACGTGAGCATTTGCCCTCATCTTCTCACCAGCCAAACCTGCTGAGAGCGAATGAGGCCGAGACATCTGCCTCCTGTCCTCCCCAAGACCTTCCAACCAGCAGCGAAACTGCTAACACACGGCAAAGAAGAAGGGAAGAATGAAGCTTTGATCGTCAGCCACCATAACCAGGATTTGGTTGACAAGCGTTCTTTGTTCAGTTGCTTTCGAATGGGGAGTTCAAGGTGGAAGAGAGAAGAGAGCTGATCTATCAAAAATTATTTTCACTTTTTAGGGTGAATAGTTGGAGATAAGACTACCAAATGCATTTTTCACCTCTCCCCAGTTCAGCTGCCAATCATACCCTGTGCTGCCCGAATGATATGCCCACGCGCTCTCAAGGTTTGATGGGTGAAGCGGAGGATTTTCAGATGTCAGTCTTCCTGCTCCTCCAGCACAACCCAACTGGGAACCATCAGGGCCTCTCCCTCGACTGTTATGGCAACACACACATCCCTGGCATTTCCCCGTGGCCACCAGACGTGAGTATCCAGGGTCCACCCCCCACCCAGCTGCTGCTGACCGAGGCGCCTGTCCACGCACGTCCACAGACAGCCTATGCTGCACACAGCCGTGCAGGCACTTCCTGAAGTGAGGTGACCCTTTCGGTTCAGTCCCTCAGTCGAGTCCGACTCTTTGTGACCCCATGGACTGCAGCACGCCAGGCCTCCCTGTCCATCACCAACTCCCGGAGCCTGCTCACACTCACGTCCATCGAGCTGGTGATGCTGCCCAATCACCTCATCCTCTGTCGTCCCCTTCTCCTCTTGTCTTCCATCTTTCCCAGCCTCAGGGTCTTTTCCAAGGAGTCAGTTCTTCGCATCAGGTGGCCAAAGTATTGGAGCTTCAGCTTCAGCATCAGTCCTTCCAATGAATATTCAGGCCTGATTTCCTTTAGGATAAGACTGGTTGGATCTCCTTGCAGTTGAAGGAACTCTCAAGAGTCTTCTCCAACACCACAGTTCAAAAGCATCAATTCTTTGGTGCTCAGCTTTCTTTGTAGTCCAACTCTCACATCCATACATGACCACAGGAAAAACCATAGCTTTGACTAGATGGACCCTTGTCGGCAGAGAAATGTCTCTGCTTTTTAAAATGCTGTCTAGGTTGGTCATAGCTTTTCTTCCAAGGAGCAAGCGTCTTTTAACTTCATGGCTGCAGTCACCATCTGCAGTGATTTTGGAGCCCCCTAAAATAAAGTTTCTCACTGTTTCCACTGTTTCCTCGTTTATTTGCCATGAAGTGATGAGACCAGATGCCATGATCTTAGTTTTCTGAATGTTGAGTTTTAAGCCAGCTTCTTCAGTCTCCTCTTTCATCAAGAGACTCTTCAGTTCCTCTTCACTTTCTGCCATAAGGATGGTGTCATCTCTGTATCTGAGGTTATTGATATTCCTCCCGGCAATCTTGATTCCAGCTTGTGCGTCATCCAGCCTGGCATTTCACATTGCATATAAGTTAAGTAAACAGGGTGACAGTATACAGCCTGATGTACTGTTTTCCCAATTTGGAACCAGTCTGTTGTTCCATGTCTGGTTCTAACTGTTGCTTCTTGACCTGCGTACATATTTCTTAGGAAGCAAGTCAGGTGGTCTGGTATTCCCATCTCTTGAAGAATTTTCCATAATTTATTGCAATCTATACAATCAAAGGCTTTGGCATAATCAATAAAGCAGAAGGAGATGTTTTTCTGGAATTGTTGCTTTTTTTATGATCCAGTGGATGCTGGCAATTTGATCTCTGGTTCCTCTGCCTTTTCTAAATCCAGCTTGAATATCTGGAAGTTCATGGTTCATGTACTGTTGAAGCCTGGCTTGGAGAATTTTGAGCATTACTTTGCTACTGTGTGAGATGAGTCCAACTGTGCGGTAGTCTGGACATTCTTTGGCATTGCCCTTCTTTGGGACTGGTGACCCCTTTGCCCACGTACAAACGGAAAGTGTGGCAACTGGCCTGGATGAGGCGGCTGGTCGCTCTCAGAATACGGGAGCACCTTGAGGTGTCTCATTTACTATGCAGAACGTACAGCTGGGCCTTAGATGTGACTCTGAAGGCGACATGATCAGCTGGCAGTGGCCACCTACACCGTGTTTAGCCTGCAACAAGCCTCATGTTCCTCAAGGCGAGAACAAATAACCTGAACGGCCTCCTCTATGAGAACCTGGGGATGCTGGCTGGATGGCACAGTCTGCCTTTCACAACATAGAGGGAAGCCCCGGGCGCTGGGCTTCCACTGCCTGCACGAGACCTTGGGCAACCGGACATGTAGGAGGCAGGGCGCTGGGTGTGACACACCGCCCCCCCAAACCAGGACGCTCAGAGGCCACGCTGTCAGTGAAAGCATTTGCTCAGGCCACAAGGAGCTCGCCTGTCTCCCTACAGACTCAAAATGGGGAACATTTGGGCTCGGGGCCTCATCTAGGGTTGAGGGTCAAATTCACAATACGTACGTCACCTGGGACTCTCCGGGAGGAGAAGCTGATGTAAAGATGGTTCCGGTTTCATGAAAGCCAGGAGTGGCTGGAATATCAATCTTAAAACTTCTCCTTTGAGGTCAACACTGTCAACATGGGCTACATAAAATTCTGAGAGACAAAGCCCCACTAATGAGGAGCTTAGAATGTGAAATTCCAGAATCCCACAGAGGGCAGACATGCCCAAGTGTGAGTTTCAGCTCATAGGAACCTAGATAATAGAAATATTAATATTACATGGAAATAATGCTACATTTAGAACTGTCAAAGGAGGTTCAACAATATAGGACAAGTACAAGGCAGCAGGCAGGCTTGGACAGGAGTATCAGAAGAACTGCAGATGAAGAACAATGAAGAACACAGTCCTGGAGACTACAGAGGCAGAGGACGCGCCACGTGGTGAACTAGACACTGAAGGGAGGCGAGGCGCGGCGGGGCCGGGACACGCCTGGAACGCAAGGCAGAGGGACCGGGAGAGCACGCGCGGGGGAGAGCACGCGCGGGGGAGAGCACGCGCGGGGGAGAGCACGCGCGGGGGGGTCCAACTGTGCGGTAGTCTGGACATTCTTTGGCATTGCCCTTCTTTGGGACTGGTGACCCCTTTGCCCACGTACAAACGGAAAGTGTGGCAACTGGCCTGGATGAGGCGGCTGGTCGCTCTCAGAATACGGGAGCACCTTGAGGTGTCTCATTTACTATGCAGAACGTACAGCTGGGCCTTAGATGTGACTCTGAAGGCGACATGATCAGCTGGCAGTGGCCACCTACACCGTGTTTAGCCTGCAACAAGCCTCATGTTCCTCAAGGCGAGAACAAATAACCTGAACGGCCTCCTCTATGAGAACCTGGGGATGCTGGCTGGATGGCACAGTCTGCCTTTCACAACATAGAGGGAAGCCCCGGGCGCTGGGCTTCCACTGCCTGCACGAGACCTTGGGCAACCGGACATGTAGGAGGCAGGGCGCTGGGTGTGACACACCGCCCCCCCAAACCAGGACGCTCAGAGGCCACGCTGTCAGTGAAAGCATTTGCTCAGGCCACAAGGAGCTCGCCTGTCTCCCTACAGACTCAAAATGGGGAACATTTGGGCTCGGGGCCTCATCTAGGGTTGAGGGTCAAATTCACAATACGTACGTCACCTGGGACTCTCCGGGAGGAGAAGCTGATGTAAAGATGGTTCCGGTTTCATGAAAGCCAGGAGTGGCTGGAATATCAATCTTAAAACTTCTCCTTTGAGGTCAACACTGTCAACATGGGCTACATAAAATTCTGAGAGACAAAGCCCCACTAATGAGGAGCTTAGAATGTGAAATTCCAGAATCCCACAGAGGGCAGACATGCCCAAGTGTGAGTTTCAGCTCATAGGAACCTAGATAATAGAAATATTAATATTACATGGAAATAATGCTACATTTAGAACTGTCAAAGGAGGTTCAACAATATAGGACAAGTACAAGGCAGCAGGCAGGCTTGGACAGGAGTATCAGAAGAACTGCAGATGAAGACAATGAAGAACACAGTCCTGGAGACTACAGAGGCAGAGGACGCGCCACGTGGTGAACTAGACACTGAAGGGAGGCGAGGCGCGGCGGGGCCGGGACACGCCTGGAACGCAAGGCAGAGGGACCGGGAGAGCACGCGCGGGGGAGAGCACGCGCGGGGGAGAGCACGCGCGGGGGAGAGCACGCGCGGGGGGGAGCACGCGCGGGGGAGAGCACGCGCGGGGGGGAGCACGCGCGGGGGGGAGCACGCGCGGGGGAGAGCACACGCGGGGGAGTGCACCCCACAGTCAGAGGCGAGCTGTGGACAGTGCTTCATCTTCCAGAACTGGTGGAAGATAGGGGTTCTGACTTCAGGAATCATAGGAAGTCTGGAGCAAAAGAGAAATATATCATAAACTAGGTCCACACAAAGACAGGGCACAGGGCAGCTCCTCAGCAACGAGGCTGGAGACTTCAGCAGAAAGCGAGGTTCTGAAGGCACAGCCTCCGCACCACCACCAAGCGGCCTGTCAACAGCATCAAGGGCAAGAAAACATCACTTTCACAGCAGTGACAGAAAGGTGACTAGAATCGGATCCCTGTCTAATCTGCCTTGCAAGTGCGAGGATTAATTACAGACATTTTCAGACAAAAACGGGAAGACTTTCCTACTGAAGGACTGCAAGAGGAGTGTTTTAGGACAAGAGGAAATTTTACCCAAAACAAAAAGCTGAGAAAAGTGATGCTGATGTGGAAAAAAGTCAGTCTGAATAAGGGCTGAGTGTGAAAGTCAGTGATTAAGAAACGGTGAGTTTAAGGGTATAACCATACGGTGAAACGGAGATACTGGATAATGACGAAACTCGTCTCAAGGGAGGTACCAGGGTCAGAGTCAGTGACCCCGAGGTCATCTGGGAGGGGGCGGAGATGTGCTTGGTAAAGTCACCGGGAGGATAATTAAATTGCAACTGCGGAGCCTGTGGGGGGCAGGAGAGGGACTCAGGCGAAGCCAGGCCTGGCAGAGGCGGCGAGGGGCACGGGGGCGCGGGGGCCTGGGCGGCCCTGCACAGGCTCGTGCTCCCTGGCGGGGCTTTGCGAGCCGCCCTGCTCCGCGGGTGGGGAGACCAAGCCGGTGGTCTTGAGCGGCCCAGGGGTCGCCCTGGGAGGCAGCCTTTGGGTCTGGGACCACCTTTCATCAGCGCCTCTCCCCTCTGACTCCAGAAGAGAAGCCGTCAGGGGACAGAGGTCGTGACCCCTGGGGTCCCACTTGTGGGCCACGCCCTCACCTCCCTGCTCAGGGAGCCGCGGGGCCACCTGCGGACGGAGCGCGGCCCTCACTCTGCACAGGGTCACGCCGTTCAAGGCTGCCTGAGCGCCCCGCTTCTCCTGGGCGCTCTCACCCTGGGATCGCGGCTCCCGGAGGGGCTGCGGCCTTTCCTGCCGCCTGCCCACCCGGACAGCGGCCCCTCCCTGTCCAGGCCTCCCAGGACGGCGGGTCTCCCAGCAAAGGAGTGCCTGGCACTTGGCTGCATCCACCCGTCTCCAGCCGCACCCTCCTGCTCACCGCAAACAGACTGAAGCCTTCTCGGGACCGCACGCCGACGGCTTCACTCGGACTCAGGAGCCCGCGCTGCACCCTGCAGCTGCACCATGCGGCAGGGACCGAGGAGGAGCAAAAGCGGTTCCCTGGCGAACTACCGGTGAGGTGCGATTTCAGAAGCTACATGTTATAAAGGAAAGCTACGACGAGCTTAGACAGCATATTAAGAGGCAGAGATATCCCTTTCCCCACAAAAGTCTGCATAGTCAAAGCTATGGTTTTCCCAGCAGTCACGTATGGATGTGAGAGTTGGACTATAAAGAAAGCTGAACGCAGAAGAATTGATGCTTTTGAACTGTGGCGTTGGAGAAGACTCTTGAGAGTCCCTCAGACTGCAAGGAGATCCAACCAGTCCATCTTAAAGGAGATCAGTCCTGAGTATTCACTGGAAGGACTGATGCTGAAGCTGAAACTCTAATAACTTTGGCTACCTCTTGCGAAGAGCTTACTCATTGGAAAAGACCCTGATGCCGGGAGGGATTGAAGGCAGGAGGAGAAGGGGAGGACAGAGGATGAGATGGTTGGATGGCGTCACCGACTCGATGGACATGAGTCTGAGCAAACTCTGGAAGATGGTGAAGGACAGGAAGCCTGGTGTGCTGCAGTCCATGGGGTCGCAAAGAGTCAGACACAACTTGGAGACTCAATAAGAACACCAGGGTATATGCTACTGACTTTACACACAGTTCCGCCCTGGGCCTGGACTCACGCTGCGGTCACTCCGCTTCCTGAGTGTTTCTAAATCTGCCAGACCCCAGAAGAGCCCTCTGGGCTGGAAGAACATGGCCTCTATTTTGGGCAACACGTCAGGTTTCACTGAGGGAGGCCGTCAGGCACATGGGGAGCGTTTTGTGTCTGTGCGTGTGAATGGACACTTTCCAAGTGCTATCTGGACGCCAGTTTCCATTTTTTCCCCTCGGAAACGTTAACTCACAAACTTACAGATTGCGTTTGAGTGTTCACCCTAATTCAGCAACCCCTGACTGTTACACAGCTCACGCTCAACGAGGCTCGACAAGAAAGCGTCGCTCCGCCATCATCCTAGCACTTTAAACGATAAATCAGCTGTTTAATAATCACAAGACAAGTTACACCCCACCAAAAGTGTAATGGTTGTTCTGTGCCCCCAGGACTGGGCAGGGAGACGCAGTCCCTTAGGACCAAGCGGTGAGGAGCCACAGACGCCGCTGGGGCCCCCTGGCAGCCCAGGGGCTCAGACGCAGCGCAGGGGTGCAGCTCCACTTCCTGCTCGGGGAACTGAGCTTCCGCGTGCTTTGAGGTGCGGCCAGAAAAGCTGGCACTGACCTTGAGGCGGCAGAGCAGCCCGCGTGGAGGGCCAGCCGAGGGCTCGGCTCTGCAGCAGCCTGGGCCCAGGCCC